>PPHD01026138.1:0-11555 GCA_002909625.1 Bambusicola thoracicus
TGCTGTCCCTCCCTGCACCTGGCTGAACCCGCACCCCGTGAGCCTGCCTGCAGGGCTGTGCGTGGTGCTGAGCTTGCTGTTCTTGCTTCCCCTGCGTTACGTACCAGACGGGAGTTGTGATTTCCTTCCCAGTGTATTTCTGTTCCTTTTACTCATCTGCTGCAAACGCTGCTGGGAGCTGAAGGGCTCCGTGGGTGGCAGGGCTCAGTGCTGTGCAGGCTGCGCTCAGTGCATGGGTGAGGACACGGCTCTCTCTTTCCTTTGGGGTTCTGACTGCTGGGAGTTCTCCTTGCAATGGTGGGAATGGGAAAAGGAGCAGCATTAGCTTTCCTGAAGCTTGTTGGCTTTAATGTGTGTTCCATGTTAATCCAGCCTAAACATGGGTAAGTGCTTCTAGATTGCCTTCTGCAGCTGGAAGGGGTTGGAAGATGGTGATGCTGGCTGCCTTTTGTCATTCTTTGGCTCCTCGCAGGTTTGTAACTTTCATATAGAAATGAGAGAGCAGAATCTTAAGTCAAAGCATCACAGGATCCAGATTAGTAAACAAATCACTTTAGAAAATCATTATGACTGTTGGCAAATATCACAGGAGAGCATCACTTTGGCTTCTGCAAGTAGTGATGTGCTCATCACCTGACGTGAACCCTTTGCTCCTTTCCTTCTAGGACTGCCCTTTCATAGTGTGTATGACCTATGCCTTCCACACCCCCGACAAACTTTGTTTCATCCTGGACCTGATGAATGGTAAGCAGGGCTAAATGGGGACAGTGATGGTATGACAGCAATGTTGGCAGGAGGAGTGGCTGAGATCAGGAAGAGAACGAGGGGAAAAAACACCGAGCTGCAGAGCATCAGCCTGTGAGCAGGAGGGGTCAGCAGACCTGGGCCAGGAAATGTGGAATGCAGGCTGAAAAGCCTCCTTTACTCCATAAACAGATTTAAACAGGGAAAGTGGGAGGCTGGAAGGTGAGCAGAGCTCAGGTCCTGCAAGGGATACAGCCTGGTGTGGGTGTTCTCTGTGAGGATCCTCATGGAAGTGACAGCAGTGTGTCCAACTTGAGGTGATGTAAACCTGTAGTGTGGTCAGGAGTTCTCCAGGAAGGCTGGGTAGTGTGGAGGGGCTCACCCAGTGATACTGCATTGTGGCTGCTCTTTGATGAGGAAGGTATGAAGACATCCCAGCATGGATATGTGCATAGGCTAATGAATTCAGTTCACCAGAAACCCCTGTATACAGCTGCATTTCTCTTGCTCTGGTAATCCCTTGCACTAAGACTCCCTTGCTGGATGAATCACTGAAAGCAAACGTGAATGCACCGCGAGTGCTTCTGAAATGGAGCTGCAGATTAATGCAGTCTATTTACTGACTTTCTCAGGTATTCTGTCACCGTGTGTAGGTCTGGTCCCTCTGTGTCCCTTTGGGGTATTGGAACCCACAGAGTGCTCCCCCCCCCACCCCAGATCACAGTGTGAGACGAGGTTTTACAGCTGTCGATTATCCCACTTGCAGGAGGAGATTTGCACTACCACCTCTCCCAGCACGGAGTGTTTTCTGAAAAAGAAATGAGGTTTTATGCTACTGAGATCATCCTGGGCTTAGAACACATGCACAACCGCTTCGTTGTATACCGAGACCTGAAGGTAATGCTTATAACACAGGAATGCACTCACACAGGGGTTGCTGCACAGCAGCAAACAGAGCGCTGAGAAGTTATGTGAAGAGTCTTATCTGCAATCTCTTCTTGAGAAGAACATAAATTGTTTATGGCTGGCTAAATGTTCCGATAGCGCTTCGGCAGACTGTGCTCCCATCCTGCTCAGCAGGCCTGGGAGATGCTTCCTGGGTGCCAAAACGAATCCCTTGCAGTGTGATTCATCTCACGTCTTCACGGTGCTATTAATTCAGGGAGTGTGCTCGGTGTCTGGGAGCCCTGATGGAGGAGCGTGTGTGACGGGAGCCTTGTCTGCTTTATTCTCTTCTGTTGTCCTTCAGTGCTTTGGAACAGCCCGGTGGAGGTGATGGTAGCGCTCTGTTGGGATGTGGGTTTTATCTGGGAAGCGTCAGTTGTGTTCACTCTGTAATTCCATCAGCTGAGAAGTACCAAGCAGTAACCTTTCAGTGTTGGTGCCTTTCTAGCCTGCAAATATCTTGCTGGATGAACACGGGCACGTAAGGATATCAGATCTGGGGCTGGCCTGTGATTTCTCCAAAAAGAAGCCACATGCAAGTGTGTGAGTATTACATACGGGAGCTCTGCTGCACCGTCGTTGCTAAACAAACCCTTTGTGTGTCTTCACTATTTCATGTTGCCTGCAAGGAGAAAAGAACACTTGCATGGCATGGGCTCCACACCACAGCTGAGATGGGGATTCTAATGGGGGCTTTCAGGCTCTTCTTCTGCACAGTTGTAGCAGCTGCTGTGTAGGCATGGGTGGAAGATGACGCATCATTTCAAGATGATTCATTGCTCAGAGAAGATAAGAACCTGACTGAGTTAAAGCAGCGGATTGTTTTAATTGTCCTGCGTGGATAATTAAATATTCTGAAGCTGATTGAAAACCAGGGTTTGTTGTGCCTTTCTGTTTCTGGGTTTCTGTGAGGACTGAAGGCAGGCTGTGTTTCTGCTCCTCGGCATCAAGTTGTATCTGAGGCCTGAATTTCTCGTGTTGCCTTGGATCGCCTGGCGTGTTTTGTTGGTAGGTCCTCATTTGCCCCAGTTTAGTCTCAGAAATTGAGCAAAAAAGGGGAAACTCCATCCTGTTATATCTCAAAAGACATGCAGCTCAGTACTTCTTGAAAAAGCTCCTATTTTCCAGTTGGCAGAGGGTGAGCATGCATGAGAATGTCGGGCCAAAGTAAAACAAACAAGCAAACAAATGAAAACACATCTAAAATTAGGCTATCCTACTGAAACATGCAGTCTGTTTGTGGGCTCGGTTGCAGTCAGCGTTTTGTTTCCTTCTGCTCCCCAGAGGTACCCACGGATACATGGCTCCAGAGGTGCTGCAGAAGGGAACGGCGTACGACAGCAGTGCGGACTGGTTCTCATTGGGCTGCATGCTTTTCAAACTTCTGAGAGGGTGAGCGAAGTTCCACGTCACCTATGCTTATTTCTTTTGGTGTGGGCCTTATTGCCTGTTGTTCTTTATAGTACTGATATATTTCAGCTAAAATAACTTGTATTATGCTGTAGCTGGGGAGCTCATTCTTGACCCTGTAACAACGGCGTTATATTTACCTCTTCCCAAACCAAGTTGCCATCTTTGCAAATGAGAACACATCTGCACCTGAGATTCAAGTAGGCTTTTTTTTTTGCTTCTAAACCAAGCAAAGCTCCAGCCCTGCTTCCTGGGGCAGTGAGAAAGGTGGGAGCTCCCATCTGCTTTTTTGACCTCTTACTGATAGGCCATTGACTCAACTGTTGGCCATGTTATCTTGGATGATAAGTTACTTGTTGCTGAAATACACCACAGCCCTGTCAAATTAGGGAGTTCATTGTATGCTAAAGATCATCTTTTAAGGTGAATATCATTCACTGACGTCGCTCCCTGATGCTCAGTCCTTCCTCTTGTGGTTTCTAGATCCAGTTGTATTTCAGCTTCCCTTTCGAGTGGCGTGGGCGCAGGGCTCAGGACATCTGCTGGCTCTGCTGTGGTTCCTCTTGCATGTAACTGGAGGTGGATGATGAGAGAACCAGCACCAGAACCAGCACTGGGCTGGCGGGTGGGGAGAACTCAGTGCTGTGATTGCTCCTGGAGGTGGTCAGCCAGAAGCCAGAGCGTTACATGCTACCATCTATCCTTCTTAATCTGTCCCGAAGCCAATTAAGCAACTCGCATCCCAAAACAAGGCTTGGGCGTGTGATACTGTTTCTTGGGGCTTTAAGAAGTTTAATCTGGCAGAAAATCCTGCCCACAAATCCACAGTGAATCATTCCTTTCCCTGATGCGCTCCGAACCTCATCCAAGCAAACAGGGCTATCTGTTAGTCACTTTCTCATGCCTCGTTACCTATCATGACTAGAAACAAAACCGAGGTGTGCTGTGTCCATCATCAGAAATGAGAGGTAATGCTTGAGTAGCTGGTGCCCAGCTGATCCAGTTTGCCATGCTGCAGCACAGTGCTCTGCGACAGTTAACTGATGGGTAAATAACATTGTAGTTCTGAAAGGCAGCGTTCTCACACCGTTTTGGAGACGGGTAGGGCATCAGGAATATATATCCTAAATCCAGTGAGGAAAAAAATCAGCCTGAGAACGTTCTGCTTTCTTCCGTGTTGCCATTGAAGTCCTGCATGGTAAATCTGTAATAGTCAGAGGTCTAAAAGGAAAAAGGCAAATTCAAAACCAGAATGCTAAAGCAGGAAATGGATAAAGCTGGTAGGTTACCGCATGCCATCAAATACCTTCCCAGTCACTACTGTTATGGTGATTATCTTCTGTTTTGTCTACTTTAAGATCTTGCTTCATTTTTTCCCCAAGCAGAGCAGCAGTGAGTTCTGCGGGTCGTACAGATCGGCGTGTTTAGATAGTGCTGTGGCAATAGCTTTGCTGTCGTTAGATGGAGCAGCCCCGTGTTTCAGGAGGCACAGATGTGATTGGGAAGAAGGGCTTTGGGACAGCATCTTTGAGACGGTTTGTTTTGTTGTTCTGCAGGCCAGGATTGATGAGGTGGAGGAATGGGGCTAAAAAGGATGCTGCGCTCTTTCCCGGGGTTGCAACAGCTGAAATAAGCTGCTGTGTTGTGGCTTTGCATTCATTAGTGCATTTTCTTCTCCCTACAGTCACAGTCCTTTCAGACAGCACAAAACCAAAGATAAGCACGAGATCGACCGGATGACGCTCACCGTGGTAAGGGTCCCGCTGGCAGATTACGTTACATACTTACATTCCTCCTGTTTACTAAACAGCCATTTCCTCTGATAGGGGAGCTGTATGGCCTCCTTCCTGACAGAGCTGTGTTTACACACGGAAGGGCTGTTTACAAACCCTGACAAAACAAGCTGCTCTCCCGTGCGGAGCGAGCAGAGCGCGGCGCTCCCTGTAACCAAATCCCTCTTTCTGTGTCACAGAATGTGGAGTTACCAGATTCCTTTTCTCCTGAACTCAAATCCCTCCTGGAAGGGCTCCTGCAGCGGGATGTTAGCAAGAGGCTCGGGTGCCAAGGGAGGAGGTAGGTGTGGGGTACTTAGAGCATGGCCGTTTCAGTCTCCTTCGGTTTGGTTTTGGATGATTTCCATCATTAAAGATCCTTTTTTTCCCTCCCCCTGCGTCCTGTGCAGTCATACTTATGTTGGCCTATTGAGTAGCTGCTTGCTTTGCCATTAACTAAGCATAGTATTCAGTGGGGTGGAGCGAGCTCGTTATGTAGAAGTAATGTACGGGGTCTGACATTGGAAGAGGATTGTTTGTTGCTCAGAGTCATGGAGTACTACAGAAGAAGCAGGGTGATGGTTTGCCAGAGCTGCAGCGCTCCTGCCAGCGTTTCCACATCAAAGTCCTGTTGTTTGCATAGGAATACTTCTTTTCTTTTTTGAAAGAGAAGGCATTTTACTGATTACTTCAAGTGGTGGAAATGCGTGACCTTTTGAAGGCTTCGGATTTCTCAAATCCTTTTGATTTGAAAGCCCCTTCATTTCATTGACTGGAGTTACTTTTCTTTTGCAGCGCACAAGAAGTGAAGGAACATCCTTTCTTCAAAGGGATTGATTGGCAGCAAGTGTATTTACAAAAGGTAAAGGGCTGAGAAACTGCAGCTGATGTGTTATAGCAGCAAACACACGATATGCCTGAGCAGGCAATGGGTACAACACTCAGTATTCCTGTCCCCAGAACAGGCTCTTGCTTGCACGAGTGCCTGCATTTAAATAACGTCCATTAATGGGTCTGTCGTTATGCTGCTTTTTCTTTCTAGTATCCTCCCCCATTGATTCCTCCCCGAGGAGAAGTAAATGCAGCAGATGCTTTTGATATCGGGTCGTTTGATGAAGAGGACACTAAAGGCATTAAGGTATGCAACCTTAAAGGATAGGTAAAGAATGGCACTTCGTTCTCCTCCACTTGCTGTGTATGCATGCTTCTCAGTGTGCAAGGGGCTGTCTTCGAGTTTGTAAAGGTAATCCATGCTCTTACATGGGTTGGTTGGCTGTGGGCTTTCATTTTAATATGCCTAATCCATGTGCTGTAAGTGCAGCTTGACTGAGGTCTGCTTTCCTGCCTGAAGGTTTACAGTGATAAAGCAGGCGGTCCAAATGGGCTGGCAGCTTTTGGGACTCGATCCGTTTTACAAGGATATGTAATGGTTCTGAGCTTGAGAAAAGTGATAGAAGAGATAAAAGTAACTTTGAGCTTCTGATACGATTAAAATCCAACGGAAACAACACGAAAGGAAAAACGTGGAGCAAAAGCTGCTGGCAGCCCTGAGCTGTGTGCTGTGCCCTCTCCTCCCATAGCACCCTTAGGGCTGTCCCTGATGGGCTTTGCCATGTGTTCCCCAGCAGCCCAACCGTTGCTCTTGTTATTGCAAAAGTGAGTCAGGAGAGAAACCATCCTGATAAGCAAAAAGCCACGCAAGCTGCTTGCTGCCTAAAAGCAGTGCTGTCCGTCAGTGTCACCTGCTGCCATTGCAGGAGTTGGCACAGAAATGATCTGAGTCGTTTCAAGAGAAATGCAGAGCTTTGGGGGTGTTTCCTGCAGTTCTGGACTGCTGTCATTCCTTCCACTGGGATTTCTTTTGTGTGCGTGGAGAAAGATTTTAATCCAATGAGGTTTGCATTAACAGCAAGTGAAGAATCCGCCGTTTGCATTTACGTGATGATTAAATGTAAATATATGCCGTGCACATAGAGTGTCGATATAATGGGGCAGGTGAGCAGGGCTGTTAGTGATATCAAACCCAGCAGGCTTGGAGCAGGTGGCCCATTCTCACTATACAAATGGAAACCAAGTCAGCATCCGTGCTTTCTCTTGTTGGCGGCTGTTTGTGCTGGGAGGTCAGGGATGAAAACACCTGCAGGCTGTGAGCTGCTGGGGATGAGAATGGTAGGACTGACTGAAATGTTGGCTTCTTTTGTGTCGTTTCTCTCTTGCAAGTTGCTCGATAGTGACCAGGAGTTATATAAGAACTTCCCACTGGTAATATCGGAGCGTTGGCAGCAAGAAGTAGCAGAAACTGTTTATGATGCAGTAAATGCAGACACGGATAAAATTGAGGCCAGAAAAAGGGCTAAAAATAAGCAGCTTGGCCACGAGGAAGGTAATCTATCCAATACGCTTCTCTCCATCTTCTACTGCTAGATAGTAATTCATGTGTTTGAGTTCCACACGGCAGACTCCTATATTACTGTCACTCACCAGCCATTGTTAGTATTCATGCAGTCAGTATCATGTTCTTCAGGCATTCCTTAATGTTTTGAAACGCTGTATGATGACATAATGTTTTGGAAAGCCTTTCTTAATATCTTTCAAAAATAATCATCTGCAGCCTTTCCATCATTGTGGGGTTTGATTTCATGACAGAGGAGTGGGGGAATAAAGCAGGAGGTCCTCCCAGCAAAGGGGGAAGTGCACCACGAGGCTCTGAACTGTGGGTGGCAATGTGTAATGCCGTTAATAAGAAGTCAGCGAGCTTTTTAAGGACCGGATCCAGTTCTTGGTTACCCCGCTGCAATCTCATCAGCTCATGTAATTAAGTCAGAACTGGCTCCGTGCACGTGGATAGCACGTTGACAAAAGCCCTGAGCAGGGTGAGTCAATGCAGCACATGTGTGGGGTGACTCTGTTTTGCCTCCTGACGTTTCCTCTCTCGACAGATTACGCCCTTGGGAAGGACTGCATTATGCACGGGTACATGCTGAAGCTGGGGAACCCATTCTTGACTCAGTGGCAGCGGCGTTACTTTTACCTCTTCCCAAACCGACTTGAATGGCGAGGAGAAGGAGAGTCCCGGGTGAGTGGGGGTTGCAGCTCCCAAGGGTGTGGAGGCAGGTGGGTGCTGGGGCAGATGGGGAGCTCCCACTCACACCTGCATCCCTGGAAAGGGGAGCTTTGGCTGAGCAGATTTCCGCCCCCTTGAGTTTCACCTTAGTCAATGGGTAACTACACTGCATTGAGGAAGCACCGAGTTGACTTGAGAGCCCTGTTTGCTTTGTTTTGTGATGCTCGTAAGGAATTTGGTAGTTCATGGTGTTGTTTTTCATTTAGGTCCTCTGGACTATATATACAAAAAAACATAGACTGGTAAGGCCATAACTGCTATAGCATTTTGTTTCAGAGAAAATGCTATAGTAACCTTAGCTTAGTCCAGCTGTGGCCATGTGGTAGGCAGACCATCTGTATGTGTAGTTAAGGAGGGGATTAGAATGTGGGGATGTTCTCATCTTACGGTCTGTGGGGAGAGCTTTGCTGCAAACTGCCCTGTGTTTGCTTCTTTCTAAGTATATAATGCTTCAGCATTCCCCCTCAGGTTTTTGGTGTAGTACATAAGGATACCTTTTTTCTTTTCTTTTAAACAGCGGTAATACTTGGAAAAATATATACAATTATATGCAACTCTCTGGAGAGCAAACAGTGAATATTTTGTTTGTAGACCCACCTATTTGTAGATTCTTATATCATGCTGTCATTACTTTCTGAGCTTGCATTTTGTTGTCTCTATTTCAGCAACCAAACCCCCGTGCTAAATCTCTCTCTTACCTTATAACCTATTCTTATTTCATGACTCAGCCTTCAGAAGTGAAGGATGTTTGGTATGACGAAGCTGTTATGTTAGCAAATGACTGTTAATGTTCATAACTTCACTCATGCATACAGTCCAGAGAAGTTGACCGTTGGCTTTATTTGATGGGCAGCGGTTTGCTTCATGTAATCTCTGCTTTATTTCTGCAAACACTACAGCAAAACCTACTGACCATGGAACAAATTGTGTCTGTTGAAGAAACCCAAATCAAAGATAAGAAATGCATCCTGCTGAGAATTAAAGGAGGAAAGCAGTTTGTCCTGCAGTGTGAGGTGAGACTCATGTTTTTCAGCAGCTGTTAATTGGATGGTTTACACGTGATAGAACAACTGGACTTGTTTCCAGCTCTTCCCATTGTCCATTGCCTAAATGGCATTGTCCATTGCCTAAGTTATGCAGCAAACCTCATTCTAAACGAACTAGCAAGTCCTAGATTGGGAAGTAGGAAACCTGCAGCTGTACTAGCGTGCATCACGGGATTTCAGTGGCATTTGGGCCAGAATTTGGGCTGAGTTTAATAAGTGAGTGAACTTCTCAACCCACCTGGGCTTTGGCAGGGCGATGGAGGAGCCGAGGGCTGCGTGTTTGCAGCATCCAGAGTTACTCATTGCTTCAGAGGATTGGAGCGAGCAGCTCTGAGCGCTACCTAAAGGAGAAGACGGTGTTGGCAGGTTTCCTACCGAGTGCCAAACGACTTCTGTATCTCTTTCAGAGCGACCCAGAATTCGTTCAGTGGAAGAAAGAGCTGACAGAAGCTTTCACTGAGGCACAGAGGTTGCTGCGCCGGGCGCCCAAGTTCCTCAATAAATCTCGCTCCACTGTCGTAGAGCTCTCAAAGCCGCCGCTCAGCCACAGGAATAGCAATGGTCTGTAGGAGGGGGAGAGAACAAACCTCGCTTAGGGAAAGCTGCTGCGTGACCGCGTTGAGTTTCACAGAATCCTTATGAATGACTTTGTGCAGCCCTGGCAGCGGGACGTGCTCAGACGAGGAGGAATTAGATGTTTACAGCGTGGGGTAATGTCAGAACTCTGACTCTGGATGGAGGTGGTGAAGTGTGGAACAGTGGCAGGTGAATTCGTGCTCCTAGCAGAGGTGGGAACCCCCAAACGTAGAGGCTGCATTTTGCTCCCATGCATCCCCGCACCCCGGCGGTGCCCGGAACAGTCCGTTACGCTGGAACTACTGATGGAAGGAAGCTGTTGTCCCTGCAATACCCCTGTTTGGTGCATACCGAGCCTGGAAACTGCAATGGTTACTGCTAGCTAGGGTTACACGTTGCGTGTAACGCCGACGAACCCCTCAACTTTGGAAGGAGCTGCAGACTTGCCCTGTTGGATCACCTTTAATCTGTCGTGTTGCCATGTCCTTCCCAGCCGTTACTGCTGACTCTATAATAACCTTTCTCCATACTGCTGATGATCAACAGCGTGACTCTTATGCACTTCCAAGTACTGAATTCTAACTGTCCTGTGGTTTAAATGTTATTGCTACTTCATGGAAACATTGAACTCAGATTATTCACTTGGTTTGTTGTACTCACTAAATAGTAGCTACCACCATTTTGCTTCTTCTACGTATATACAGTACTATAACTGACACAATAGAGTAATAATTGGTGAAGAGGAATTTATGGTAGCTTCATCTAGTGCTCTGTTGTATAAATTGACTGTTTTAGCACAGTTTTTAAAGAGCAGATTCCTTTTGACAAGTTTACAGCAAACATAAAGACAGTTCTTTTCCATTTCAGGTCAACTGCACTTTTTAAAAATTAAAAAAAAAAAAAAAAAGAGGAAAAAAAGAGAAAAGAAATTATACAAATCCAATGCATTCCTAGTGCATGTACTGGGTGAAAAGGTCTGGGGACCTCGGTACGTATTCCGGATCGCTCTTCACTTATGGGACGTGTGGATCCTTCTCTGTTGTACACCACCCATTGGCAGGTGTGTGCTCGTAGCATAGCTAGCCCAGGTGCTCCCTGCAGCCGAGCTCAGCGGGTCTGTGTGTGCATCACACGGCCAGGATGGCAACGGGATTCTTACTTCTCTTTCCTAGAGAGATCAAAGCGTCCACATTGAGAGCAGTCCGAGAAGGCTGAGGATGGAACGTAGCAAATGATGAAATGGCAGATCGGCCTGAATGCTGCTTGAGACATCAGTCGTGTTGTGTGGAAGCTCTTAACTTGCCAGAATGAAGATGCGGTCTCTGATTGTTAGGCAACTCAAAGCACGTGGTGTCCGCCTCTCCCTGGTCCGTGTGGTGGCAGGGCTGAATTGGAGCTTTTTGTCTCTCTCTGTAAGCGCCATAGAAAACACTTTTCTGCCCCATTACGGAGGCACAGCTCTCACAGCACCTGCTGGTGGTGGGGAATGGCTCTGTAAGGGAAGCTCCTGTGCCCTTCTGTGGTGGGGAGCCCCTCACTGCAGCCGTGTTCCCATGGAAGGAGTGGCGCCCTTGGGTAGGGATCCCTGAGAGCCAGGCGGTGTCTTGGTGCGTGTCCTTCCCATTAATGGTTGGGGTTACCCTGTACAAGGAGTACAGAATAATCCAACCTTGCTGGTAAGCGATGCTTAACATCTCAGCATCCTCGGGAAGGAGCCGTGCTGTTTTTACCAAGGGTTGGGATAGAGAATCCCATCGTGCTGCCGCTGACTGCACGCTGGGTGTCGTGACGTTCTTCCCCCGATGCCATGCATGTTTGGCGTTGGGTTGGAAAGAAAACTCTACTGATGATCGACTCTACTCTCAGCTCTCACCTAACTCATCTGTATTGCCTTAGCTCCTCACGGGTCCCATTCAGCTCCTTTGGTCACGGAGAGCG
>PPHD01026140.1:0-11554 GCA_002909625.1 Bambusicola thoracicus
AAATGTTTTGCAAAAAAAAGGTCTAAATGCAAAAGCTTAATGTAACAATAACTCTGGTGCTGATTTCTACCTGTATAGCCAGCTCAGTGCTGCTGAAGATTTAACAAATGATGTAGCAATTATTTGATTGCCCCTCAACACCAGCTTTAAAACAAAAGAAAAAAAAAAAAAACACTTCTATATGCATCAGAGAAACAAACAAACAAAAAACCTTAAAAGATATTTTCCTTCGAGCAAGCTGTAAATTGCCAGGTTTCAAAACAGACAGAGGAATCTAACATAATTTGTCTGGTTTCTAATTGTTAAGATAATTCATAATTGAAAGCTGGATGGGGCAGAATTAGGTGCTAGGGAAAGATATTTGGGCATACATCAACCATCTGAATGGACTGAGACCAGATGAAAAAGAGAGAACAGATCTGCTATTAAACTTCTGCCTGGGCTTCACTGGAGCTGTTGTTATAAACTTCGAGTACAGCTGCACTTAATGAGTTTGTGTAAAAGCAGACATCATACAAATGGGAGAAAGTAGGAACTTCATCCAATTAGATAAGAGAATTGGCCAGCAGCCTCCAACAAACTGAAAAGCTCTTCCAACTTTAGGGATGAGAGCTAATTATAACTCTATTTTTGTGAGTGTGCGATGCTACTAAATTATTGAGAATTATTGACCTGTCAAAGAACTATGTCATATGCACAGACTTGATTATTATAGATAGAGCATTTGCCAGAGAGAATGATAAGCCTTGATAACAACAGAAGGCATTCTGCTGTCAAACCTCAGTGTGCAAATGGCTCCCCTGCTTGAGATTCTTCCCAAATCACTCCTTTAGTTTATTCATTTGGGCAGCTGGGTGGAATGGCAAGAATTTCTGTTTTTCTTCTTGATAGTGAGGTTGCAAGGAAGGCATACGGACATTGGTAGTTCCAATAAGTGTGCTTGCTGGAGAAAGCTAGTTGGAGACACAAACTGTTGAAACCAGCGTACAGACTGGGGGACTTTTTTTTTGTTACCATACGCAATACGATGAAGACTCAGAAGCAGCTGGATGTGAATGGATAGAACAGTTCTCACTGCTGCTTCATACCTACCAGCTTCTCACCTGGAAAGTGTACTCAAGGAAAAGATGTTCCTTCTTCCGCTGTCTCAACAGTCCCAACACACCTCCTGAATACACCACAGCACATCACTCCACAATGCAACACATCATAGCTACTTAGGGTGCGCAGCTCCTTGCATCCACAGACTAAACAGCCTTCTTGGCTCCATGTCTGAGCAGGCCTCACAGACAACACCCAGCAACACTGTCCATTGAGTCTGGTGATTTCCAAGAAACAAATGACATTTTACGTAAGGAGAAAGAAGAGTGATAGCACGTGTTCTCATTCGGTGAAAGGGCAGCAGGGAGGGGAAGTCAAATTAGAGAAAGTATTAACTGAGCATTGGAAAACAGGCTCAAACACTGGATCTTTATTTCACCTAGTTTACCCTGTTATTTCACTTCACTTGTGAAGCTTTTGGAATACAGGCTTATGAGCACTGCCAACTAATGCCACTTGGATAGCATAGGCCTAGGCCCTGTGCTTGCTGGAAACCTCTGTAGTCTGTCATCATGGGCATAAGAAGTCAGCTAGTTTTCTTCTCAGGACAAGAGGAAGCCACTGAGTCTCCCTGAAAGAAGCCAAAAAAACAAATCACACAAAAAACAGAACAGACGGAGTGCACCAGAAGGCTGAGTCCACTAATAGGACAGCTGTAAACAAGGATGAAAGACAAATACAGGATTAAAAAGGGGAGTGAGAAGAGTCCAAAAGAGCTGTGTTTGTTTAGGAAGTATGGCTTGATTAGATACAATACATTTTAATTCAATTATCCTACAAGCAAATACACCAATTAACTTAGACTTATATTGCCAGTAAGAAAACAGAGCAAGAGGCATCTCAATAGACTTACAGCAATCTTCTGAACTTTGAATGAAGGCTACCATTGCAGTTCCTAAACTTGACACAGGCAAGAGAGAGGTTTAAGGCTTCTAAACAAAGATTCACCATGTGAATTTAGAAAGACTAAATAAAAGCTGAAGAGCCTTATTAAATGAAAGGCAAATCACCAAGAAATCAGCTTTCAGGGATCAGCTGAACTGCTGCATTGTACTTGCATGGAAAATTACCCAGCAGCTTTTTCTGAACCAAGAAACACAAATCAGTTTTGCTCAGTGAATGCATGAGCCAAACTCTTCTATTGTGATGGTTTCAATAGAAGCTCAAATAACTTTGACAGCCTGGAGGGGGAAGGGTGTCTCTGACCCAGTTTCTACATTACTGTGTAGTTTGGGTGATGGTGGTACGAGTGTTTACAGCAGAACCTCTTTTCTTCAATTTCCCTCTCCTGCTTGCCCACCATTGCTTTGTTTAAATAATCCACAGCTGTTATCATGCGCGCAAGAATAAGATTAATTGAGCTTAATGATCGCTGGCGACTTCTTATATGCATTCAGCTGGTGATGTCTTCAGCATAGAGGCCCTTTACACAGTGTAAGAGGAAAATTTGTCTTTTTCTTTGGCTTTCTCATTTCATATCCATTTTGAAAGCAGAATTCTCGTTTCCTCTGGACATCTTAGCTCAAAACCTCTTAGCACGCTGTGAGAAATTCTGAAGGTCAGACCCTCTTCACTCAATGGAAACTACATGATTTTCTTTAGGCTCTTGGCCAAGAAGTTTCTTGCTACTTCTCACGCCACTGATCCAGGAGAAAACGCAACCTCTCCTTTGTGTAGAATGACAAAAGGCTGCAGAGGCAGAAAATGGAACTACTGAACAATGCGATAAATGGTTGAAGAAAGGCTGCACATACACAGGTGGCATGGAAACCTGGATTCCCCTTGTACAGACATGTAAGAGCAGTGTTCCCTCCAGGCACCAGGGCAAGGAATGAGACGGATGAACTGAGATGAAAACACTGAAAATCTGAGTGAGAGTGGCAAAGTTCAAATGATATACATGCAGCTAAAATGATAGACCTTTTACACAGCAATGGTTGAAATATACTTACGACTCTGAACACCCACAATAATTATTTTCTCTTTAAAAAGTTCTCACTGCTAACCACATTTCAATGCTGTTTTTAACAGATCTTGAATTATTATGAACCCTCACTTGTCTGCTTTGATATGTCACAAGCCATCACTAACCTGACAGCTCGTTGGCAGACTTTCAAGCATTTTCAAAAATAAGAAACCAGCCTTGCTTCGAGTGCTTCCTCCACTTCCAGCCACTGAAACAAAATCTAATTCAGGGGATTGAAGACTTCAGAATCAAAAATAAAGCTGAGAGAAACTAAAAATTAACACTGATAAAAGGAATGGAACAAAGAGGAAAAGAACAGCAGGAACAGTTTTATGTTAGCCCATAGACTGCTCAGAGGTGTATGCCACAGCAAGAGGTAGCTCAAATTTTAAGTCCCGCGATACCCAAATGGCTCTGCTATGCACAGGCAGGGTTCTCACCAGGTGACTTGCAGCATGGGTGCACTAATTTGGGGGCTACTGCATAATCCAAACCCTTGTAACGGGAGGAGGTGAGCCAGCAAAGACTGCTGAGGATATCCTTGTCCAATCCTGTCGGACAGCAAAGCAGCCAGACACGTAAGAAGCTGTTGTCATCAGCCACATGAACTCTTCCCAACTCTAACTTCACTTGGCTAAAGAGTGCTGTCCAAAGTTTTGATACGTGGAAACTGGCCACTCTTGCAATAGTCAGGTATAGTCTATTCTTCTTTGGAATGAGTAAGACTAGAGAAGGGAAAGCATGAAGAAAAAAAAATGCAATGTACCTTTTTTATTCTCCCATAAAAAATGTTTGTATTCTCATTCCAGCTGAGAAATCAGGTCCCTGTTTTGCTTTTCTCTTCTGCAGCTTTTCTTCATTTTTTTTTTTCCATTGAGGAAAAAGAGATAGGTTGGAACATTTCAATCATAAACCTAACTTGCTTTGTTTTAACCCAACAAGTTTGTTTTCTCAAAATACATCTTTTGCAAACATTGTGTAGCATTTGAAACTCTGATTTGTTAAGAAAACACTAATGGTTCTGCCATTTCCTTCTTTATAAGAACCGTGTCACTTTCCTGGGACATGTTAGTACGCTAATTTCAAGACTGTTTTGTTCACTTGGAGGACAGAGACATAAATATGCTGCCATACCTCCTAGCTGACTTACTCCTCAACTCCAGCTATAAAATGAGTATTATAGCAACTTGTACCATACAGAAACACCATGGGCACGAAACCACTCATTACTGTGACACCCTTGTACTCCATGGAGGAAGAAGGTATGAAATAACCCACATGAACCAGACTTTAGCAGGAGGCTGGAGAGGATGAAGATTACTTGATTTAGATTGACAGAACAATCAAAGCCTTAAGATGCTCTTACTTTTGCAAACAGCACCACAAAATCTCTAATGGATTGCAGTTAGGCAGGACTTCTGTTTTATATCTCAGCCAGAAGACAAGAATCATTCTGCTTCTCGAAGGACTAAAAACATGTAGTGGGTCAAACAGACCGTAAGGGAACACAGCCAGTACTACAGAGTCAAGACCTATGGAATAAACACCATAATTCCCAAAGCACTTCAGTTTTATCTCCAGTAGAAAAGCCAGGCTCAGCCTCGCTTTGCTAATGGAATACGAAGAGTTTGCTGCCTGTGATGTTGTTTAAACACTGTTTGTGGCTCCCCTCGTTCAATTTACAATGTTTTCTGAATGGGGTCTCGGCCCCAGCAAAAGATGATTTAACTTACTTGCTTGTCTTTGAAAGCCCTAGTCTGGATTTTTATTCATCTTCCTCTGAATATTACCTCCCAAGAGTTGACCTGGATGCAGCAGCAAGGCAGCAGAATGGAGTGCACATGTGCTCACAGCACCCAGCCTTCAGCACAGAAGAGAGACCAGTGGCTTCTCTGAAGCAAAATATCACCTGGTATCAGAGCTGATGGGAAAGAGGAAAACAGACAAAAACTGAAAAAGTGAAACAGACGATTAAGGAGTAAAGAATGGCAGATGAAACTAAAAATAGTCCCCTTGGCAGTTATAAAGGAAATTCGTTTGACAGGAGGCTGCTTCTTTTGTCAAGAGTGGTTTGTTATGCAACAGATGATACCAACACCGGCTTCTCTTATCTTCATTGTCAGTTTAACTGACAAAAAGGAGCACAGTCTAACATTACTGGAGCCACAGCAAGACTTACCATTTGTTTGTTTTCAGGCATGTGAATGTTTTAAGAGACAGCCCAGGGATAAATACTGGCGAGAAACTGTGGTGCAAGCTCAGCTAAGCAATTCCATGAAAATCTTATGAGTACAAATTCATTATTAAAGGCAGCCACTAGACCCCTGCCCGCTGCTGTTCTGGTTCCCCAGCCTCCCACTCCAATATTACCAAGAAGGGAATCGCAGTGACTTTCCTGGACAATGGGAAACTTAATGCTCACAGGTTCTTCCACACACAGACATCCAGGGACGTCCTTTCCTGTTCCCTGTGTTTTGCTTCTCACAAGAACATAGAGGGCTGGAGCCTTCTGGACATAGAAAAAAGCAAAACATAAATGATCAAAGTTGTTTCAATTGCTGGTGAGGTCTGCTTTTCCCTTGTGTTTTTTTTTTTCTTTTTCCTGATGCTGAGCATTCGGTAGCATTTACACCTCTAAATCTGAAGGTAAGAAGTAGAAACTAAGAGGATTTAAAGACACCACCTTAACATCTCCTCTTTTCCCGAATGGAAGTGATGGCAAAACCGTGGAGAGAAGAGGGAGAGATGAGGCTATCAGCAGCTTCCCTGGCAGTCCTCCACAGGAGTGCAGGTGAGCCTGCATGTTCCTCATTAAAGCTCCTTCTGGCAGGCACACAAGCTTTTAGAATGCCTGCTGATCACGGCTGCCAATATCTGCTGGTAAGGAGGTAAGCAAATTGTAGTCCGTCCAAGTTAAACAAGTAAAGGCTAGGGCTTTCAAAAGCACAAGAGACCCACATACGCACACACATGCTAGGTGGGAGTGAGCACTTGGATGCAATGTAGATGCAAGTAAAACCAACTCTCACTGGTCTTTTCATTGGACTTTCCAGAAATGCTCATTTTCAGTGCACTAACAGCGGGTTACTTGAAAACAGGGCACTCTCAGCCTACTCCTTTCTCTGAGGAAATGTTCAGCAGAACAAGACTGCAGCCCAGCAGTCCGCCTCCTAGGTGAGCCACTGGAGGCATCCTCTGTCCCGAGCACCCCAAGTGTTTGGTGGGAAAACAAGCAGCGGAATGTAAGACAAATTAGTGATTAGATCACCCAGTCAAGTGGAAAGCCTTCAGTGAAAAACACGGGCAGTTTATAGCTTCTTCCTTCAGACTGAAAACACACAGTGTACATGTAGGAGATACTACCGACATTATTTTTAAGACTTTCTAGAAATAACTTGTTCCCGTTTACCTCTCAGTGAAGGGAGAACTCAGTGCAGATGCTGCCCCACAGCAGGCACACCTGTCATTAACTGTTCAGGCCACAGGATGCCACTGTTGCATTTCTTTTTCAGGAGGTCAAAACAAAGCTGCGACAAATGGCGTGAACTGGATACCTAAGTTTAATGCCTCTTTCCCTTTTTTTAGTGCAGGCATTTGCCAGTGTTACAGCCCCAGGCAGTCCGGATGTAAATAGCTCAGTCCCACAGCATTGTGTATTTTGATCGGGAACAAAATGTTTGGATACCTTTTAAGGCTACATTACTGCACACAGCATCTCTGCGCCTTCATAAATTTTCTACGGACAAGAACTCTTCCCAATGGCTGCCAGGAGTGTTGACTCCAATCCTGATAGTTTTGACCGCAAAACAAATATCCACTGTTATTGGATTTTATCTATGTTCAGATGAGGAAAGAAAAACACTAGATGGGAGGGTAGATAAAATGAGAGAGAAGGCAGACTGCTCATAATTCTTACCTCTTGTAAAAAAAGGAAAGAGCTCCTACCATGTTAATAAAACTTCACAAATATTTTACTAATATAAATTCTTTCATATAAAAGTCTGGAATGTCATGTATTCGTGCCAGGAGACAGTGAAGTGGCTTGAGCTCCCAGAAAGATCTTCTTGTTGTAATGTCATGTGATTTACAAGCTGGCACCCAGAAACATGCCTACAACAAGAGAGCTCCAGGCAGGTAAAGACAGAGGCTCTTCATCAAGCCATACCAGTGTGACTTCTAGAGGAAGGCATGGATCTGAGCAGGTTCTAATTGTCTTAGATAACCAAATTTCAGTCCTGAAATATTTTTATGTTTAAATTGTAACCTATTAAAGAAAATGGGAGTATGGGATTGCAGCTTCCATATGAGATTGCTGATCTGTTTTGCCTTTGTGAGGCCCCATCTGGAGTACTGCAGGCAGGTTTGAGCCCCCCGCATACGAAAGATGTGGAGCTGTTGGAGTGGGTCCAGAGGAGGCCACTAGGATGCTCAGAGGCCTGAGCATCTCTCCTGTGAAGACAGGCTGAAGGAACTGAGATTGTTTGGCATGGAGAAGAAAAGGTTCCAGGAAGATCTCACTGTGGCCTTTCAATACCTAGAGAGAACAAGAAGGAAAATGACTTTGTACAGGGACTGACAGTGATAGAACAAGGAGGAATGGTTTTACACTAAGAGAGAGAAGGTTTAACTAAGATGTGAGGAGGCAATATTTGATTTAGAGGGTGCTAAGTCATGGCTTGAACCAGTGATTGAGCACCTGGTGGGAAGGCAGGGCCAACCCAGGGGAGCTCAGGTGCGTGCAATGCAGCTGAGTGACTGGAAGGGATGGAGCCAGGATCCACCCAATCCTAGACATCATTGAAGGGTTGGCAGTGAAGGTGAGGGTATCTCACTGGAGATCCCTGCCTACCTGAGGCCTTCTGAAGATAAGTAGCTCTTTTCCTTCACTTCTATCTCCACAGCCGCTGCATTTCGGCATGTCCTCATTTGCTGCAGCGAAAGACTTTGCCACCCCCAGTATTATTGTTCTACTTTCCATCATGTTATAGCGTGACAGTGGGCTCTACGGTCCCTTCCAATCTAAGCTACTTCTTGATTCTATAATTGATTCTTCTAAGTTCAGCACAACACAGATGTAATTCTTGATAAAGGTCTCTTCAGAAAGGAGGGAAAAAGTTTAATGTAGCCATATCTCAGATTTCAAAAGCCATTTTGGTTTTGCTCATTATTTGCAAATAGGAATGATGGCTTGCAACTGAGCTTAAGAACAGGAAAAAAGAAAACGAATGATTAAGGTCTCAGATACAGCTTGGGTGGTCAGTAACTGCAGGACTTGAGGAAAGTCAGCACGACAGTGACAGCTGTGACGATGCAGAGTGTTACAGATGCTGATGTTATAGCTCCATACTTCAAGCTGATATAAATAAAAAGGGGCCCATGGATAACAGCCTTCTGGGATTCAAGGTTTCACCCTCACAGCCTGCATTGTGTTTTGGATGTGTCCCAGAAGCAGTCTATTCCCCAGCCAGAGGCTACTCTGTGTGGCAAAATCCCATTTTTCTGAAGGCCAGGCTGTAAGATCTTTACATCAGAAGTAGGCAACTGCTCAGCAGACTCTGGGAAGGACTTGCCCATGAAAAGTAACAACTACCAACCAAACAAGTCATAGGCTACCTTACACAGAAATAAAAGAAGCCTAACAGCAGTTTGCAGTGCTTTAAAAAGAAGGATTTATAGTAGCATACAGTAAGGATTCCTTTTGCTGAAGCAGTATTTGGCGTTGTGCTGTTTCTTTTTCCCGTTATGGCAGAAGAAATTGACCAACACGTCATGAATTACTTTGTTTCTAAATTCAATTTACCTCCATCCAAAAGACTAGAGATTTCAAAATCATTTCAAGGAAGAAAAAGCAATAAAAGAAAGCCTTCAACCCAAATCCTTTCCTTCTTGTTTATAACAGCAAACAACAGACTTAGTGTGAAAGCAACACTGAGAGGGTAGGAAAAAAATTTCTGAAGCTAATTTTAGTCCTGCTGGTCTCAGAAGCTCAGTGTTCCCATCAAACTGAACAGACCCCAGTGGGGTGCCCCACTGTCTAGCTGGAGAAATCTACCCCTGGAGACCTGGTTGTGGCACCTTATACCTTTCATCTAGTTTGGTTTTCAGGGTTGTTGTCACTGGGGGGTTTTCTTGGGTGGATTGGTTGTTGTTTTGTTGTGGTTTTTTTTTTCCTTTTTTTTTCCCTCCTTCTTTTGAGCAACTATCCAGGACTGCATTGATCCAAGACACAGATGTTACCTACTACAGTAAATCACTAGGAAAAAAAATCAAAATGTTTCACACTTCATTTTCTGTAAATTACTCCCTCTGGACTCAGCAGTCAGCCAAAATTCATCCACAAAAGCTATTTCTATTAAAAGCAGAAACTGATGGCACGATCAGGTATATCCTTGGTGCAAAATTGCTTCTTTATATACAGGAGGGCATTTTTTTCCTGCAACAAATTCAGGAGAAACAATGAAAACTTTCTTTTCCTTGAGGGTTCTCATCTAAATGCAGCCAGTACCATATCCAATCCTTCCATGAGCTTTCTATTTTATTTTTCACTTTAGAAACACATTCCTACTACTAGCTCTGCTTATTTCTTCCAAACCAGCTTCATTTACCGTGGGTTGTTTAGTGGGTTCTTATGTCATATACAGATAGCTCCACTAACCGTTACCTCAACACCTTGTATTCACTTCATATTTTCTCAGGGAAAATCCCTTTGGTTATACATTTAAGATTTGAATGTAGACCTCAGCACGTAATTTTGGGTGGATTTTGGCTCTGTCATTTCAGCAACTTGGTTCCATAATGACCTTATCCACTTTTTAAACTCCTTCTTATCTTGGCTGTTAGCTTCATTGAATTTTATCCAGTCTATAATCGCATCCCTTCAGCTCCACGCAGTCTTCCATCAAACAAAAATGGCAACACCCTAACTCCTTTTAGCCCAAAAAAGAAATACTTTATCAAAACCACTTGTTAAAATGCGGAGGTTGGCTGTCAAGATCCTTTCATATTTCAACCCCTTCTTCCACACCAGAAAGAAGTCAGTTTGCAACTAACTCTTCCTGCGATGATGATTATTAATTTTTTTTTTACCCTCCATCTAGCTTATTTTCTGCCACCAAGGGAGAAGCATCCGCTGTTTGTATGAACTTTGCCTATGTAAGGGGAGTCAATATTCATCGTATCTAGTGTCAAGAGCAGAGCAGACATCCCTTGCCAGATGTAAATTAAGAATGGATTTTCCAAAGGTTTCCATCATACAGATGGGAGAACAGAATTAATATAAGCACCCTAATCATCCTCAGCATGAAATCTGGCAAACTATCCCACACTACCTTTAATTAGAGTCTTAGATTAAGAAGCAGTAAAGCACTCCTGCTATTAAACTGTCTTTGCTACCAGAATCACAGCCTCAAACTGAGAAAGTGTTTTGTTCATTATGTGAGCCAAGTGAAGTTCCTGGTAACTGGAAAAAATGCAGTGTCACATACATTTTTAGGAAGGGTAGAAAGAATGACCCAGTGAACTATCAACTTGTCAGCCTCACCTCTGTGCCACGGAAGATCATGAAAGATCATGGAATAGATCATCCTGGAAGCATATGGAAGGGAGGGAGCCAATACAAGACAACCAGCACAGCTTTACCAAGGGCAAATCCTGCCTGACCAGTCTAGTGGCCTTCTATGATGGTGTAACTGCATCAATGGACAAGGGAACACTGATGTAATCTATCTGGACTTCAGGAATGCCTTTGACACAATCCCCTGCAATATCCTTCTCTCCAAATTGGAAAGATATGGATTTGATGGGTGGATTTTTTGATGGACAAGTGTTACAGCTAGCGCAAGAAGTATTGGATGGAAATAACTGCTGTTACAAAGTAAGAGTAGAATAAAAATCTTACCGGTATCCTTGGCTCATAGGAAAGGTCCCAAATGGAGGATCTCCAGATAGAGATCCTTCCTCCTGGAGAGTCAGCCCTTAAATGGGGTCGAGGAGGGCTGGAGCCATGCTCCACCCCTTCCAGTCACTCAGGTGAGATTGCATTCACCTGTGCCCCTGCGGCTGACTCAGTGCTCACCTCAGGTGGTCAATCAGAGGTTCAGACTGTGATTCAACAGTTCCCATACAGACAAGGAACTGGTTGTGAGATCAGACCCAGAGAGTAGCGGTTGACATGTCCACATGGAGATCAGTGATGAGTGGTGTCCCTCAGGTGTCAGGATTGGAACAGCTGTTCTTTAGTGTCTTCATCAATGACATCATCAGTGGGATTGAGTGCAATCTCAGCAAGTTTGTGGATGACACCAAGCTGTGAGGTGCAGTACTACAAAATCATAGAACGGCCTGGGTTGAAAAAGACCACAATAATCATTAAGTTTCAACCCCTCTGCTATGTGCAGGGTCGCCAACCAGTAGACCAGGCTCCCCAGAGCCACATCCAGCCTGGCCTTGAATGCCTCCAGGGATGGGGCATCCACAACCTCCTTGGGC
>PPHD01026142.1:454-11553 GCA_002909625.1 Bambusicola thoracicus
AAAAAAAAAAAAAAAAAAAAAAAAAAAAAAGCTACTGTACTAAAATCGTGTTGAACTATACCTCTATGCACCCAAGGGATATGCTGTTCTGGCAGTTGCTCAAGATGGTGTAACAAATGCGGTTACTTTTTACATTCTCTCTCATCTTTGCCTACTTACTGCTGCAGAAATTAGAAAGTCAATAATGAATGAGGAAGAAGATTGTAAGAACAGAAAAGCTGTTGTGGCTACATTAAAATGTCAAACGGGCATGACTCATTTATAAATAACCATAGATGTGAAAGTCCTCTCAAGGAACATTTTGCTCACGGGTGGTCAAATGAACCTGCGTATATTGCCTAAATCCAAAGCACTCCAGCATTGTTAGACTTCATTTATGTATTCATACTGAAGCGACAGTGAGCTTGAATCTTTATATAACAGTGCACATTAGAACATTCCTCACTGCTCTATTTAGCAGCAACTGCAACTTTTAAACATCTAAAAGTCTAGGTTTCAAGGTAGTTAGAAACAAGACAGCTTTTGCACAAAGTACGCATCAGTAGATTTGCTGCTGAAAAGAGTTTATCACACAAGACTAGTGAAGTTGATTAGATCAGCTTCAAAAGTCTCAGAAATGTTTTTATTCATTATATTCTGATTAATGAACTGATTAATGTCAATGTTGGTAGTTCTTGGGGTAATTTCCCATTAGATATCTGGTTTCTGACTTAAAGAAAACATCCACCTTCCATGCAAAAGAATTAGAATTTAGATCTTTAGTATGTATATATGTGGTTTTTTGTTTGTTTGCATGTTTGTTTTCATTTTTTTTTTTTTTCCAGAAGCTCCAAAAACTTGTTACAACCTTGTGGTTACAAGTTTGAGAAATTTATATCAATTTTTTAACCTTTTCGTTTCTCAGTTTCTGGATTTATGCAATAGTGTATTGTCAAAATACTATTTGAGAACAGTGTTTCAAGACTCTTTGCACTGGACTGTATTTGCTAACTACCTTCTCTAAAGAGTGTTATCTAAAGAGTGCTATCTTGGCTTTCTGAAGTAACCAACCTGCATTCAGGGGTGAATCCTGAAGATTAATATTGCTCACTTATTATCTTGGACATGAAGAAAGTATTATTTCAGATACAAGCAACTTAAAGCAGCATCAGAGAAAATGTCAGCACAACCCCTGTAGATTTAATTTTATCTTATAATAGATTTTAGATTTAAAAATATAATCTATATATGGTTTTAGAAAAATATCCCTGGTAGTCCAGGGCATAAAAAGACTGAAATATTTTTCTAGATATGGGATAAAAATAGAAGACATTTATCATGCTCAGTGTTGTTCAATTGTGCATAAATTATATTAGATAAATATTAGATAATATTACCCTGATTACGTCTCTATGATGAAATGAATAACAGTGGAAAAGCTTCCTGTAAAGTTGTTGTAGTGGGTCTCCGTAGAACTGTTTGCAGTTTGACGGTATATTTTATATTTCATTGGCAACTGCGAAGAAATTAACTGTTATCTGAACTATCAGAGAATTTTCTTCATTATATTGGTGTTATAATGACTGTCTCTGTTCAGCATTTCAGACTTGTCATTTTAATAGCTAGAAACTGGTCGAGGAGAATGGCTTTCCAGAAAATATGAGGCAGGCAAAATCAAAGCTCTGAGTAGGCCAAGATTTTTTGCTGGGGAAATGAAAAGATGTTGGCATTGTTTGCCTTTTCTAATGAATTATGATTATGTAAGTATTTCTGTTATGTACCTCATTGTCCTATGAACTAGTTAGTAGAATCCAGCTGTAAAAACAAAACAAACAAACAGACAAAAAAACAAAAAACAAAAAAAAGGAATGGTCACTGTATCTGCCATGAAAGACCTTCAAAACTTCTTTAAGTGCACAATTTTAGTTCCACATATTGGTTTTATATTTGATGAGTTTATCCTGATCCTCTAGAAAATATTTTAAAACTTAAAAAACTTTTTTTGCATATTTTTGAAAACATAACTTAGGTTTGATATTGCACGTAATTTCTTCAAGAACCTTTAATGCAGATGTACATGCAGAACTTTTAGTACATTTTTAGAAAACAAAGAAAGAAAATGGCTCTGATGTTAATTAAGTAGAAAAGTATATTCTACTTCACATGCTGCAGCTTTTAGACCTGGCTTAAATGTCTTGGAGGTCAGGAAAACTAATTAGCAAGAGTTTAACTTGAGCTGCCACCGAATATCTTTTCTTTAATCTGCTGCCAGCACACAATATTCTCTCATGTAATTCAATAAATAAAGAAAAAAATAGGTTGTCTAAAACACTAATGGCCTGGATTTTCAAGATAATTGGTATGATAATACTTGTGTTATTAGTCATTATTTCATCTTCTTTGCATTTTAGTTGCACAAAACTGTTATTAATATTATGGTAAAAACCATGCCATTTAAAATCTTTAAAGGCTACAATTTATCAGTGCTGACTTCACCTGTTTATATTAAATGCTGAAGTCAGGAATGAGAACTTCAAATGAACATCAGAGATCTGTTATCAACATTTAAATTGTTATATGGCTTTTATTATGTTGATGGATTAAGGCCATTACATATCCTCAGTAAAGCTGAACAGATGAATCATATATGATGTTCCAAGAGAAGTATTTTTCTTATAAACAAATACTTCCTTTCCTTTTAGGAGTACAAGAAGTAATTTCTTCATTTTTCAATTTCATTTGTAGACAATCATTTATGGCATGCTAGTGTTATTTTAAAGATTGAGCATGCTAAACATATGGAAATCAGCATCAGAATGATTAATTTAATATAGAGATGCTTGTGTTATGTTTGCATTTTGAGGCAGAAACATAAAGATAAAAGATAACAATATTAAATGCCAAAATTGAATTAAATCTTAATTATATTTTAATTTTCCAGTTAGCATAAGTTTGAAACTGGAAAGGGGAAAATCATGCAATCTGCAAGTTCAAAATACTTATGGCTATTCTGTAGTGAACACAGTCTCTGTCTTTAAAATCAGACTGTGTTTTCAGTGAAGCATTAGAATAACTAAGGATAATGTTTGATACTACTTTATGACATACAGTCATGAGGTAAATTTTTACATTCTCTGACCTGGTCTCAGTCACAGCAGTAGTGACACTCAGATTTGACACTTAGGCAGAAAGCTCAGACAACAAATTATAATCTAAATCTTACCATGCTTATTTGCATAAACCTATTTCGTAAGCAATTTCAGTCGTAAGTCATAAGTCTCAGGCTGTTATCATTTCATTTGCTACTGTTATCTTACTCAGTTAAAGTACCATTTTCTTCGTCAAATTAATCACAGAATCATAGAAAAGCTAAAGTTGGAAAGGACCTCTGGGAGTCATTGTGTCTAACATCCCTGCTCAAGCAGCGCCCCCACAACAAATTGTCCAAGTCAATATTCAAGTGACTTTTTGAAGATTTCGAGGAAGTAGACTTCACAGCCTCTCTGGATAACTGACGCCAGTGCTCTGTTACCTACAGAGTATAGAGATGTTTTCTGATGCCTGATTTTCAGAGGAAATCTCCTGTATTTCAGTTTGAACTCACTGCCTCTTGTACAGACACTGAGCACCACAGAAAAGAGTCTTTTTCTGTCTTTTTTACACTGTTCCTCACAGACACTGATGAGATATCCCTGAGTCTTCTCCAAGTTAAACAGTCTAATTTTTCAGATCTTCCTCATAGAGAAGTTTCAGACCCTTCAACATACTCTTAGTCTTTTGATGAACTGTCTGCAATATTTAATGTATTTCTGTTACTAGGGAACTCAGAAGAAGCCACAATATTTTAGGTTTCGCCCCACCATTGGTCAGCAATGTAAAGTGAAAACTCACAAGACTTCTAAGATGTATATAGCTTAACCATATTTCACTTTACCATGGAGGACTGGCTGTAGTCCAGTGATTCCTTTGGTCACTTGTGAGTTTTCTCACCCTCAGCTCTGGCATGATTTCAAGTCCTCCTATGCCAGAGGCCCATTTTTGGCTGGCCCACCATCGCCTTTGTCTTGACATCTTCACTTTACCTTGGAAAGTGTGATGTTGTAATCAGGTACAGACAGAGAGATCAGTGGCTAGAGAGTAGCTCAGCAGAAAGGTACTAGAGGTGTTGGTTGTCAGCAGATTAAAATGAGCCACTTGCAAGCCTAAGGAGCAAATAACATTTTAGAATGCATTAAACAGCACAACTAGCTGGTCAGAAGAGCTGATTCTCCCATTATATTTAGCCTTTGTGGGGCTTCAGGTTAAATATTGTGGACAAATCTCTATAGCATAAAAAGGATGACAAAATACTTCAAAACCTTTTGAGAAGGCCAATGAAGATGATAAAAGGTCTGGAAGGCATGTTCTGTGAGGAGAGATTGAGGACACTTGGAAAAAAGAGGCTGAAATGTGAGACCACTTTGCTCTCTGCAGCTTCTTGAAAAGTGCAGAGGAGATGCAGTTCTCTTCTTCCTGGTAACTGATGATAGAACCTGGGGAAATTACCCCAAGTTGCACCAGGAGAGGTTTAGACTGAATGCTAGGAAAATTGTCTTTAATAGGAGAATGCTCAAACACTGGAATAAAATTTCTAGCAAGGTGGTTGATGCCTGTTCCTGTTAGAGTTCAAGAGACATTTGGTCAATGCCCTCAGTAATATGCTTTCAGTTTTGGTCAGCCCCGAAGAGATGTAACATCTAGTTAGTTCTTTAGATGTTCCTTCCAACTGAACTATTTTTTTTTCAATATTTATTTTCAACTTCCTATTCTGCACTGCAGTGTTTATATACTACATGATTCCACAATGGGGACTAGTTTAAATCTCTACCACCATGTCAGCCATGGCAGGCTGAAATGCTGAATGACATTTACAGTCATAGATGTAGTCAGAACCCAATTTCCTTGATATATCTGACCTCTTTTTACTCCATATCGCAAGAATTCTGCCTCCTGAAGAAAATCAGCTTTGGAAAGTATTTAATTTTCAGTTGCCTGCAGTTTAAGTTTATATAAAAACTACAGATATTAAATATATTAGGTTTATATAAAAGCTACATCCACTTATCAAATGACATCTAATGGCATTATAATTGTGACCACATTCTGCATGGTCAAAAGGACAATAAAGCAAGGACTGTAAACAGACCATTCCTTCTTCAACTTCAATATGAAGTTTATTAGACTTTTAAAGTAGCTGTCTCTTGCAGCTACTTTACTTGGAACTTGGATAACATTTGGGTAACTAAAGCTGAGCGAAATTAATGTAAGGATTAATAATCACAGTATACTTCTTCAGTATTTTCAGAGGCAACATGGTTTATATGTAACAATAACATGGCATAATGTATATTAGCAAAAAGCAAACAAAACAAAGCAAAACAAAGCAACAACAACAACAAAATAACAACCAAACAACTTTTTCATGAGATGGTACAAACCAAGGGCAGTAAGACATTAAAACAGAACCTTATGGCTTTCATACACCTTCAGATTTCTTTTAGATATCACTAAAGCACTAAGCACTGTGGTGGTGGATAGCACAGTCATCTCTGAACATCACTTAAGTTCTTTAGCAACTGCTTGATGAAGGCGGATGGTTAACTCTTTTCAAGTTACTTCAACTTTTGAATTTCGGTTTTCTTAGAGGGATATATTTTACTACTGCATACAAATTAAAATACAAATACTCATATCATGTGAAATTTTATCATGATTACTGTCATACTTCGTAAATTCTATAACTTACATATACAAAGAGAATTTAAGAGCTGTATTTTCAGTAACTTATTTTCAGCTGTATTTTTCAGAAAGCAAATATGCACACTTCCTTTGGAGAAAGCTCATGTCATGCAATCCTACTGTTTCAGTACACTCTTTATTTTTCAAGGAAAGCTCAGTTTAATTGGGAACATGGTAAAGGGGAAAAAAAAATTAAAATGGACTCATAAAGCACTTAATCTTCAGCTGTATGAAATTTCATCTTGGATCACTTTTTTTCCATTCTGGCTAATCATAAGTGCTTCAGCAACCCATATTAGTTGATCTAAATAGCTCCAGGTGGATATTCTGAGTACTTTGAAGACAGAGAACAACTAAAATAGCATCAAAGATAATTGATTAAAAAAAAAAAAAAGAGGTGGGGTTTTTTTGTTTGTTTTGTTGTTGTTGTTTTTTGCTGGCCGGAGTTTATATTTTTTGTGTTTAAGTTAGATTCTGAATTTCTTACTCAAGGTAACAAAGACTCAAGCTCATTTGATAAAATAGGAAATAAATCATATAATCTATTTCACGAAATAATTTAAAAAGGAAACTATAATTCTTATTTTGTCTTGAAATTGTTCCACTTACCAGGGGCATTATTACAATCTAATCCCTGATCNGCCGGAGTTTATATTTTTTGTGTTTAAGTTAGATTCTGAATTTCTTACTCAAGGTAACAAAGACTCAAGTTCATTTGATAAAATAGGAAATAAATCATATAATCTATTTCACGAAATAATTTAAAAAGGAAACTATAATTCTTATTTTGTCTTGAAATTGTTCCACTTACCAGGGGCATTATTACAATCTAATCCCTGATCAAACAATAAGAAAAGTTGAAATCTCTGCAAGATTTTACAGTACTGGGGGGTATTAGACAACTTTACTAAAATAAAATGCTACAATAGATTTAACATTTTTAANAAACAATAAGAAAAGTTGAAATCTCTGCAAGATTTTACAGTACTGGGGGGTATTAGACAACTTTACTAAAATAAAATGCTACAATAGATTTAACATTTTTAACAGTATTTTATTCTACTTTTAAACAAAACATTTCATAGTAGGCTGTAGGAGAACTGTTGAGTCACAGCCTGAAACACTGATTGATCACCTGAGGCAAGGACTGGGTCAGCTGTGGAAGCACAGATGAAGGCAATTCATCTGTGTGACCAGAATCAGTCTTCTAGACCCTATTAAATGGCTGACTACCACCATAGAAGGATCTCTTCCTGGAGTTTTCTTCTTTTTGGAGTTTTCCACTGTGAACACTAGGGTATGGGTGAGCATTTCTTCCTTAGTTGTTTGTTTTTTCACCACAATAATCTTTCCAACTATAACACCTATAAAGTATTATCCTAATTGTTCTACTCTTCCAACTGTACATAGGCTATTTTACTTCTCAGTCCTCTTTTCTTTTCTGAGAGAAAGTAAGTTGTTATACAGATTTTAAAAGAAAGTAGAAGTAACTGTATCATGTCTTATAGAAGTTTGGTATGAAAGCTGTAACAGAAAAGGAAAATTCAGTGATTATTCAATTCCACTGGGTTTTGTTGAATAGACTACAGTCTTTTTCAATACATAAATTCTGAAACCATTCACTCTGAAAGTTATATTCATTTCTAGTTTCTTCTTTTTTTCTTTACTCTTCTTGCTGAAACAGCTGATGAAAACATTTACTCAATTTTTGAGAAAAATATGCATAATCTTGCATGAAAAGGAAAAAAACCCTTCAAAATAAAACTACTTGTTTATGAATTGTTTCTATATTTGCAGTGAAAGTAATAAAGCATATCTACTCTGGGAAGCAAATTTAATAGAACAAAATTCTGCCATCATAGCTTTGAGGTCTTCATATTACTGACTTTCCTGAAACAGAGGGTTGAAGTGTTCCATATTACTTATTATGAAGATTTTTATCAGTGTTCTGAGAATAGTCAAATTTGAATGTTCATTATGTTTTGTAAGTTTGTGTTGATTAAAATAATGTGAATAGCTACTGTCCTAAGAATCAAATCTAAAGGATACTACAGTGAATCAGAGAACAGCAAAATAGATTAAAAGTGAATAAAGCAGAGCTGACTATGAAAGAAACTGACCTGAAAGAGTGAGAAATAAGAAAAGTTTTCTCTTATTGGTCACGAAATGTTCTGGAGTTTTAAAAATTAATGCAAAATCCATATCAAAAATAAAAGAATTTCCCTGAGGAAAGGAACCCAAGATAAAAGAGAGAGAGGAATAGAGAAGGGAGGAAGAGAGGAAGGAAGGGAAAAGGACAAAAAGAGATAAAGGGGAAGAAGGAAAAACAGAGAAGGGGAAAGTGTGTGTGTGTTGGGAGGGGTAGTGAGAGAGAAGAAAAAATGAGAAAAGGGAAAAGAAGAAAAAAAGGTTAATGCAAGAAGGAGAGAAAGGGAAATAGGAAAGTAATTGGTTGAATGATAAAGGCTGTAAGAATGGAAAAAGTGATAATCTAACAGCAAATGTTATATTGACAGTTATGTATATTCTCTTTGTAGTATTTAATAATAAAACATGCTGATGTACTTAATGCTATGCATTACACTGCAGAGGAAAATGAAAGTATTTTTGTGGTTTTAAACAGAAAATATAATGGAATTAAGAAGCAAAAACTTTATTCAGAGATTTTCTCAAAAGCAGTGATTGTCCCGTGACTAGCAGAATGTATGTTTTTTGGTCACTAATGAAAACCAGTGTGCACATCAACTGAAGATAGACTCTGCCGAGCTCTATTTCAGCATAGATAGTGTGACAATTTTTTGAGTTAAAAAGTTAGTAATGAGTGAAGGGAACATAAGTTATTAAAAATGTATTTATTTTAAACCTCTGTTTACCTAAGATCCATTCAAAAAAGTTTTAGGTGCTGATTCAGTATGACAAATATCAAGAACTTACAAGACGTCTATTTCTATTAATTGAGTCTCTAATTGCATGGCTGAAAAGTGATGAATACAGCTTTCACTTCTGAGAAATGTCTTCATATACTAGGACTGCATATGAATTATGTAAAAATATTTATATTTACTGGGAAATATTTATCTAGTCACTCATAAAGAACTTGTTAACCAAATAAGAAAGACAAGAAATCTCTTCAAATATCATTAAGAACTATAGTGTTTTCTTTAATCTCTACTTGAGTACTTAAGTTTAGCATAAGTTGATAGGTTTAATTTAATAATGTTTAAAATATATTGAGTGGTGAAAGGCTTGCACACATAAAGTAAAATGTTTCAATTTAATTTAAAAGAGAAATTCATCCATTGTTAGCTAAATGCAGAACTAGAGAAATATTTTAGATTGGAGGAAGAAAACATTTTAACCCTACTTTAAAATTGTTCCGGAATTTTCAGCATGGATAAAGATAATTAAAATATGCTAAATAGTAACAATCTGTCTCTAATTAAAAAAAAAAAAAAAAAAAAAAAAAACTAGTTATGGCACTGAGCTAATGAAAAGATGAGAAAAGCTCATTTTAAATGAAATCATGCATAAAAGAAGGATGTTAGTGTTCTCCAAGAGGTTATGGAAAAGAACATTAAAACATCTCCTCGAGCTAAATAACACAATTTTTATTTCTTTGTCCTGCAATCCTTGTTTTAACAGCACTCCTTACAACACATGTAACTGATTTGCACAAACAAAAGCACAGGAAATTAGTAAAATAAGGATCAAATCAAACTTATTTCACAGAACCAAAGTAGATAGCTTTGCAGTACACAACTTCACATGGACAGAATATGTCATGACTAAATTAAGCTGTAGTTCAGAGAGTAGATTTCATTTTATTTTTTTTCTTGAAAAGATTTTACCAGGTTGTTAAAATGCTGTTATCACTGAAAATATTTACAGCATTAATGCTTTTAACATCCAACTGCAGTAAGAGTAACAATCTAATTTTTTGATTCATGCTCCTAAGAAATACAAGATTAGCTGGTCTCTTTCTTACTTGAATGATTCTACCCTGTGTTCTGCTGAATATGTTGTTGGATGAATGGAAACTTCCCAAGAATCACAATTGTTCTGCTGGCTGCAGATGGACTATTCTCACTATACATGATTTCCTCACTTATACTGTGAAGTTAGTAAGACTCAGATTTCTTCTGTTAAAATATATCTAAGCAAGTGAGTGTCTTCATAGGAGCACTGTTTACAGTCAGCTTGACTATATTGCTTTTGTCACTAAAATCTCAAAGCTCTTTGCCAATCTCGGACTCTAAAGTTGACAGGACATAATTATTCCTGTAATCTTAATGTTTTGATTAGGTGGTTTTAATCTGATTTTTGTTTGTTTGTATGAGAGTAAATCATAATATCATAACCATCCAATATGATTCCCTTTGAATTTGCAAGTCTTTGGGAGAGAGAAAAAAAACACTAATTTGGCTCACTGATCTCTACAGAGCTGTTCCAGAGATTTCCCTAATTGTAAGTTTAGACTTCTGAACATCTTAAATAACAGTTTAGAGTTCAAGCATCTAGTTGGCCACCTTTTCTGTGTTCAGAAAGAAGCTTAAAAGCAAAAATAGATATTTGTGATTCTACATTGGATTATTATTTATTCTTGCAACAGCTAAGGTTTTTCCTTTGTTCATGTTCTTCAGTAGTTTTAGTGTATGCTATGTCTTGAAAAAGTTGTTGCATACAAGTCTAGCTAAGCGCTGCTGAGTGAATTATTATGTTAAAAATCTTAAAGATCACTCACGTTTAATTTTAAAAACTTCCAACTCTTGTTCTAAATAATACTTAAATAATGCTTTGATTGAGTTTCCTACTTCTAGAGCTAGCTATTCTTTTGAAGATAATTTACTGAGGAAGAAACAATGATGATACTGTTTCTTTAAGTAGTCTTACAGAATAGTATGGCACACTAGGTGAAATACATCTTGCAAAAAGGATAAAACCTCTGGGTTCTCAGTTATCTGTATCAATCCCAAAATACAGAATACCGATTGCATGAATATAAAGATTTCTGAGGACAAGACTCAGTGAAGACTTGTAAAGCATGATTGAAAGAAGAGATTAGAAGAAATTGTTTTCAAAAGAAAATTCCCTTTCACTTTTTCTTTTGAATTTAGGATATAGTATCTATGATACTTGTATCACAGCATCTATGCTACTTGTTTCAAGAAAGATTTTGAAAATTCTGAGCATAAGATCCAGTCAAAATATAGTGATTTGCATTTTTAGTGAGTGGAAATCAAGAAAAAATTGAATTATAGTGATCTGTTTGTATGGTCTGATATAAAAGTATCACTCACGAAGGAAAATTCATCTCCTATGTTCCTACTGAAAGATGTACTGGA
>PPHD01026143.1:0-11552 GCA_002909625.1 Bambusicola thoracicus
GTGGAAAATACACAAATGTTGTTTTGCATGATAAGTGCTAGAGTAAAAATTACAAAGTTGTTTTAAATTGTCTCTTGATCTTTCACAAAATGCCTCCTTACATTTGCATTGAAGGGTTTCCAGTAGGATTTGATTTCTGTTCTTGTCAAGTTGTAAAGCCTAATAACCTCACAGAACATATGCTAAAAATTACAGTCCTGTGAGTAACTCTGGTGTGGGAGCCCAGTCAAAACAAATGTATGTGTTTTGCTTAAAAGGATCTGTATTTAAACATCGATAAAGGGCTAATTGTAAGCAGTAAGAGAGCTTTCTGTGGGATTATTTTATTAATACCTACAAGATAATATAACTGGTAACACAGAAGTTCACATGAAACATCCTAAATATCAAATAAGTGGATGAAGTTTCAGGGATATTGTGAGAAGTTTTCTCCCATCTTTTAAGACCCTAAATCAATGATTAACTCATATATATTGAGTGCAAAATAAAATGATACCGACTCTAAATTATAATTTCCCACGTGGAATTGTTGCCATAATGGTGTAAGCCTTGCCTTCTGCCCATCTTGCAATACATAGCAGGCTTGAAGATTACTTTGTGCTTTGCCACATGCCCTTTTCTCAAGCAGTTTTTGAAATATATTTATGGATAATTTGCTGCCTTTAGTGCTTTTCTTCTCTACCTCCAGTGTGGTAAGAAATTGCCACTTCATTAAGGTGAATGTGCACATTGTACTCCAAATTATGACAGCTCCTAATTCTTAAGGTTTTTCACAGATTGATGTCATGGAATTAGAAAATCTACCAGCTGACAGCAGAGTCCAGGTCCACACAGAAAGACAGACAGAAACTAGATCTCTTTTGTGCCCTAGCCACCACTGAAGAGATGGATTATTGAGAGAAAATAGGAAAGGAAAGCAAGTGATTTAAAAAAAAAAAAAATCACAGTTTAAATATGAATAAATAATCTGTTTATCCATCTGGGAATCATAACTTAGTCCCTTCGAGAAAGAGCATCAGGGTACCAATTGCTCTTTCCTAGGTCAATTAAATGGGTGAATATACATTCCTTTTGTTAGGGGTCAGCGGTGTGAATTGAGAGATGTGGTTGTTATTCCCATTTCTGTCATACTTGATCAGTAGCCAAATTAGTCAACACAGTGTAGACTGGTGTCAAAATAACCAAGCTGGCTTGTTTCTTGTTACCATAGTTATGTTAGCATGTTACCAAAAAGCTATTTGTAGTAGTCTGCAGTGTTTGTAGTCAAGATTGTTTTAACTTTAGTCAGGGAGATTAATAAACATATGCAAACTATTAGTAAGATTTATAAACATAAACTTATGTGCATTTTAATGTAAAGACTGCTTTTCTTTCATTTTTCCATCCAGTGGGAGGAGAAACTGGTTTTTACAAAGATGAAGCTCAGACTGACAGATACGACGTCACTTTTGGATCTAGAACAGGCACAGCTTGAGTTGTTGGCACTATAGTGGGAAAATAAAGGTTATTTAGGATACAGAACAATGCCAGGAGCCCTTGGCATTTGAGCATTTCTTCTAGTGGGTTTTGCCCTTTTCATTCCACATTCTATGGACTTAACTAATGTAGCGTCATGTAGGAAAAAAAAAATGGCAAGATGAGTTTCTTCATCATGACTCCAGTGGAGATAAATATTACTATTTTGAAAGTTCAGTGGAAATCCAAAGAGATTATAACTGGAACCATTCTCAGCCTATACGTTTTATTTGAAGGAGAGAGAAAGTCCAAGGACAACATATCATATTAGGTTCTAACTTTTCCTCCTTTGGTTTTAGAATAAATTAGTTTTTCTTTTGCCTTTTTCATCTCTGTGTGGTAAAAGTTTACCATTTTAGTTTTTGAACATTATAATGAATACTCATGTCTTTTTCCTTTGCTGTTGGTTATAAAGAAATACCTTGGAAGACCACACTTGAATTTATCTGTTCAGTTTGACAGATTCCAGCACATGCCAGGATCAAGTTCAGTTCTGATTCATAATATACTGTCCTTTATGACAATCACTTTATTCTTGAAGTACCGTTTTTCAAGTTTTTCTCTCTTTGAAAGAAAGCTACCTGAATCTTTGAAGCTTTGAGTTCAGTTTGGATGCATCCTGGGTACAGAGGGGCAGGTGCTGTGAGCCATGTCATTCCTGCACAGAAGGCATCTTAGTGGATGATGTAGCTGAGATTTCTATTCAATAACTTAAATACCAGAGGCAGTGAGAAGGTGAGCAACCTTGGCTAGTGTAAGCTGCTTGCTGAGAAAATATCTGAGCTCCTTCCCAGTTGGGCAGGCACAGAGAAAGTGCAGAAATGCATGCTACTGCTGTTTCACTGCTGCCATCCCTAGGAATGATGCTCACTGCTGCACCACCTCAATCCATGCAGTGTTTTTATGCTTCTTAAGGCATATTTCTGCTCTTCTAGTAACAGGAGTTGGAAGGGTTTACATCAATTTAGAGAGGATTAAAGGTAGCTGTGCTTCTGGCTGCCCGTCACAGAATATCGCTTTTGGGAAGGTCACAAGAATGCAGCTGTGTGAGGGAAGCCTGCAGCACCGCTTGGTGCTCCTAGAGCAGCCGAGTATTCTTTTCTGTCTGGCACATGATACTTCTGCCTGTGTGTAGGCAAAACAGGAGGCAGTAGCATGCAGCTGCCTGCATTAGTCCAGTAGTCAAGCTCATGGCTTCCCATGGTATGAAGGGATATTGTTGCTTGTGATTTTTAGAGGCAATTCTGATTGTTCTGAGCTGCTGAGAAAAGAGTGGGAGCCAGCTGGCTGTGATGTGCATCAGAATTAAACATAGATATTTCCTCTGGTGAAAGTCAAGTGCCTCTCTTCAGAGTGTGGTTGTAAAACACTTGCAAGGATTGGGAATGATGCAGAACATGCTTTTAAAACTTCTTCCTGACTTGAAATTATTTACTGTTTAAAATGCTGGACAGTTATACTCCAAACCCAATTTAAAGTGTCTTACATTATAATGAAAGTATCCAGATTTTTAAGATGTGAAGTGGGATCTATGCATTTGAAATTACATTCTTATCCTGAAAGATCTTTTTCCTCCACGTCTCAAGCATATTGATGTCCTGAAATAAATCTTATGTCATACAAATAAATTTTCTTACTTAGCTCAAAAATATTTTCTTTCAGTAAAGGCTTCTGTCAAAGTGCATGTGCAGCATTTATTACAGTCACTCAAAATTAAAGCTGATACACTTAGATTTCTTTGTGTAAATCATTATTATTATCTTTATTTATAGCCTTTTAGGAATATTGGGTTTTCTTTCAAAGGAATGACTTAGTTGAATTAACTTCCAGAAAATTAATGTGGCCAACAAAAATCAATTCTTTCATTCTGGTTGAGTCTTCTGAGCATTTTACTGTGCATATGTCTTCATCTTAACCACTACTTTGAAGTTCCGAACCATTTGTGGTCTTCTCCACAGCTGTTCAGTCACTTTCTTCTTGGTAATGTCTCAGGTGTTGATCAGTTTTATTCCCAAAGCTGACAGTATGCAGACAGAGGTTCACACAAATGGCTACTGTTTGCCAGTCACAAAAACCTGTTTGCAATAAGTCAGTGGGAATTTTCCTGCTGAGTACATAAGGGAATGGGTGAGGATTTTCAAGGTCTGTGTAGACACTGAGTTTTCAGCACAAGCTGACGTGGAGTGTGGTGTGTTGAGCTCACAGTTCTTGTATCTTATGCTCTGTAGCCCTTTAGTAGTTGTGGCAGAAGGTCAGTCAAGGAGGAAACATTCATGTATTATATATCTACCAGGATCCACCTACTGTAACACACAGTATTGATTTCAAGACTCATTTCACAATCTCCTTCTACTTGTTGTTCTGATCTAGCACTGCAGATGAAAACTAAAAACAAAAACCATTTCACATGACAAAGAATCATTGGAAATATGGACTAAAATACCTAAGTTATAAGTCTAATTTGAAAAATAAAAATCTGAAATTCTGAGTTTTCAGGTAGCTTTACAGAAAATTTCTAGTACTGGTTTCAGGCTTATTTCTCACAGAGATGTGAACATGATCCTGTTATTGATCCATATGTCAGTGGATTTCATTATTAAATGTGTAGGTAACATGAAAGATCAGTGCTATTTTCAGTCAAAGGAGTTGTGTAAAGGTGATATTTTTTTTTTTTATGTACTCTTTCAGTAAATACCAAGTTATTGCTCCATAGATAATGCTTAGTAACCGCTAGTAACTGTAAACAGTTCCGCAGTTCCTATGAGAATGCCTATAAAATGTGCTGGACTTGCAAGCAGTGTTGACTGTATTCTTTCCTTCTCTTGCTATATCTTCTGATAGTTTCAAAGAAGGTGTGGAGAAATCACCATCTTACTCTGACTGGCTAATAAATAACAGCATTGCTGAACTTGTAGCTTCCACGGGTCTCCCAGTGAATATTAGCGATGCCTATCAGGATCCTCGCTTTGATGCTGAAGTAAGATTTTTAGAAATGTGAACATAACTTTGTATTTTTGGCATTGCAAATAATGTAATACAGTTTTATAGTTATGTTCAAGGTACTGTAAAATTGAGTGTATTAGTTTTGAATTATTTTCTTTCCAGTGTGTCCTTGTTCAGGCCTGCTGGTATTGATGTGACTTTATACAGCAAACACGTCACTGAATTAGTGTATGACTACAGGCAGTTACAGGCCTCTTGGTGATTCTTTTTTAGATAATATTTAAGCAATACCTTCCACTATCAAGTACTTTGAGATTTACACAAATTGATTTTCGTTGCTGAAAATACCACTGTTTATGTTAGCAATGTCAGCTATGATGTTAGCTAGCTGTCAGAGTGACCAGAATTGTACACATGGAATGTAAACAGAACCAGTATCTAAAGAGACAAATGTTGTTTGTGATGTAACTTATTCAACTACCCCCTTAATGTGGTAGTTTGCACAAAACAAATGTATGCATTGGACTAGTTATTTCTCCAAGATGAATATTGCTCCTAATAGATGTTTTGCATGTATCCTATGGTATTAGTTCCAGTCACAGCTAGGAAGATAAAAATGTGTATGTGTATATATATATATATGCATAGTACCTGAATAAATGTTAAAGGCATAGGGAAAGATGAAGTCTTCACTGCATTCTGTCCAGTATTGCTATGGGACATAGCAATATATAACTTGGCCAGCAGTTTGGTTGTACGTGAATCAGTGGACAGCCTTGTTCAGCAAGCTTACCAAACCATAACACTACAGTAAGTGTGCTTGGAAGTATTTCATGCAAGAGTTTCCTTGGTTCCAGTTTTATTATCTCTGTCATTATGGATAATAGGGCCCACACCAGAAGACTTTGTCAAAAAAGAAGAAAATTAAAAGGATTCGGCTGTGAAAAATGTCCAAAAAAACCTATGTTAATGCTAATTTATTCAGAATTTCTAGAAGTACAATTAATGCCTGGGGTCTATTCCTTGCCAAAGAGATATGCTGAAATAAAGCATGCCAATCCTTGCTATGTTTGCAGTTGTACTTTCAGTATGTTATGTCCTGAATAATTCATTCATCTTCTGTTTGGTTTTCAGTTAGTCCATTTGCCCAATTTATATATATAGGAAAAAAAATCATTTTATACAAAAGACAGCAATTATTTTCTGTTAGTGGGTTCATGTGAAAGTTTTACTCTTAAATTCAGTTGTTGAAATCAATTATTTCTATGGATAGTCAGGTGTAGTAAAAGAGGAGCATAATGAAAGCTCTCATTTCTACATTTTAGGCTGACCACATCTTTGGCTTTCACATAAGGTCTGTTCTCTGCGTTCCCATATGGAATAGCAACCACCAAATAATAGGTAAGAACTTCCTCATAGCTGCACCATTTTTGTGCTAATGTAAATTGAATTCTGTCTTTTTAATTCTGTGTTCCTTTTCTTCTTTTTCCCAGCTGAATATTGTTAAGAAGTTACGGTACCTAGGATGCATGCTAAGTATCCAAGAAGGGATGTTTTGACTTGGATACTGTATGGACTTTTTCAGCTTTCCCATTGTGTCATTGTAAAGTTATAGATGGTATTGAAATTTGAAAACAAACACGATGAAAACTGAAATGCTAATGATATCAGTGAAAAAAGTTTCTTGTGCTTTGATACTTTTTTGTGGGTCTGCCTTTTTTGTATATAATTCATGCAACTGTTTCTGCAGTCCTGCCAGACAGTTTCCCTCTTCAGTGATGAAACACACAGCTAGGGATGACTTACCGGAGAGACTGAGGCAGCTGTCAGGGTTGCCTGTGGCAGCAGTGTGTGCTGGATTAAGATGTGACAGGGTTTTATTGTCTGTTTGATAGGATGCTTCCCAACAATGATGCACCTGCTGTCCTGCATTCTTACTGGCTTTTGGCTGAAAAAAGAATAATATTCATAAATTAGCACCGGTTTCCTCCTCAGCATTCCACAGAAGATTTCAAGTCAAAGCTGTATCAATTTAGACTTGTAATACTTTCATCCCTGTATGTTGTGGCAGTTGGTGAGAGCTGGCATCAGGATTGCTTTGAAGGTACTCAGTGCCATGCAGAATAAGGATCTTTGAGTTTTATCAATAGAGATGCTGTGGGAAGTGAGCCTTTTAAATACACAGCTCATTGTTGTGAAGTGTGTATTACCTGAGAAAAGTAGAAGGGAAGCTCAACCCTCAGAAGCTGATAGTTCATAGTGTTTGTCTAAGGGTAAGCTTAGCTAAATGAAGTAGAAAGTAGAAATGCAGTAGAACTCTGTTCAGCTAGAGCCAAGAGCTTTGAATGCTTCCAGGTGGTTTAAGGAAACTATTTTTTTCATTGTTCAATGAATCTGTGGACCAGTCATGAGAAGGAGAAAAAAAGGTTCTTACACACCCAGGTGTTGTTAAATTAGCTGATACTTACGAATGAAGGTCAGGTTTGGTAAATTATGTAACTTCAAATTGCTAGGACAACTAACTTTACTGTCTGTGAAACCCTTTCCAAAAGAGATATTTAACTTTTTCTGAAAAGCACTGGGAGTCACTTTGCTTAGTTCCCCGGTGTAATACTTACAGAACAAAGACTAACAGCTGAAAGAAATAAGCAGCCCTGGCATCAAAACAGACAGACCTCCACATATTGATGCCTACATTTTTTTTTTTTCCTGATAAATATTTGCAATTTTGCTTTCCAGTTTGAGAAATGTATTTTAAATGTTACTGTTGAATAAAGTATTCTGCATTATTATTTTAGTGAATAAAGATTACAATTTATATTAACTCTTTCTAAAGGGGTAGCTCAAGTGTTGAACAGACTTGATGGGAAGCCTTTTGATGATGCTGACCAGCGACTGTTTGAGGTAAGAGACTTCAATCTTGTAGCAGAAACACTTTTTCAGCAGGATTTGATATTTCGGGGTGATGCTCCTTCAGCCTACGTAAGGGAGGTGGGAAGAATATGTTATCTGTATTTGTGGTTAGTTCTCAGAAGCATTCAATAAGGCTGCATCTTGTATGAAATAGTACTTGCATCTGATCATTCTCATCTAATTGAGGCCAGTGACTTACATTCATTCTCAAGGTAACTTGTATAAATATGGCTAACACTTCTAGGCAATTTCTTTTCAGTTGTTAAGCCAGCATTCATCTTTGTTTGTATTATAACAAAATGATAATAGATTTTCTCTCTTCTTCCTCCCACCTTTCTCTCATTTTAGGCCTTTGTTATTTTCTGTGGCCTGGGCATCAACAACACAATTATGTATGACCAAGTGAAGAAATCCTGGGCAAAACAGTCTGTGGCTCTTGATGTATGTGTACTTCTTAATGAAACTTCTTTGTGATTCATAAGTGTTACGTGTACAGAAAGCTACTGCTTCTGAATTTATTGTGCTTAGCATCATTTTCTTTACCTACTTCTGCACCTTAGAGCATTGTTTTACAGAAATACTGAAGGGAAACTGCCTGTTGTTTTTCTTTTCTAGTGCTGTGAATGAGAAGTAGTGTGAACAGGAAAAAAGTGATCAGTAGAAGCTCTGCTGTTGTAGATCAGAGCAAAAACATGATGGTCTTCTAGCACACTGCCTGTCTACATAGAGCAGTTGAATGGATAAGAAAATGATGTTTGTCTTCCTCCACTAACTTTGAAAGAATTTCTTTTCCTGTGTTTTTCCCACATTCATGAAGAGCAAAATTTACCAGCTCCAGTAAAACAGACTCTAGAAAACAGTAGCTTCTACAAGCTGATTCAACAATGAGGTTCTATTCTCTATTATATTCTGGAAATTTTATACATAACGGGAAAAAAATCACAAGGACAAAGATTTGAACTTTGAGGATAGCTTTAGAGATTTACATTATTCCTAACTGAATCAATAACTGAGCAAGGTTTGAATAAAATTTAATATCTTTTTGGAAGCATTATGCTAGACTCATAATTTTTAAAAGATTCACTCAATGAAAGAGTAGCTTTGTATGATTTTAGTATTATAACAAATTTCACAGCTTGTAAAAAGAAAATGATCTAGATAGCCCTGATGTGGGCACACCTGTAACTGTGGAACTCCTTCAGATTTATACTGTAGTCACCATTGTGATAAGAACCAAAACACCAGCATTAGTCTGAATGACATAGGAATTTTTCTATGCTAAAACAAAAAATCAAACCAAACTGGATTGCTAAGAAGGACAGCATTTTTTTTTCCTTTCCCTTAGGGTTGAAGATATGTGTCTATGTATCTATCCCATACACCATGTAAACATGTTAAGTCTTTTAGAAAACATTCTAAGCATTAGTAGCATTTTGATTATTATTTATGTGTTCATTTTGGAGGGGAAGTGAAAACCTTTGCTTTTCTGGCCTGCTGCAAAGATTCCTTCCTTACAGTACGTCCCAGTCATTACTTACTATAAACTCTCACCGACTGCAGTAATTTGTGCAATATAACAGTTTAGACTTAATACTCTTCCTGGCAAGAGAAAAAAGTAGTTGCAGGCATCGCACTTATGTATATAGACATAAAAGTTAACATAGAAATTTATTTACTATTGAAATTCAGGAAATTTAAATTTCTTGCTTTATAATACAGCTTCTTTCTTAGATCTAAAAAAGACTTGTAGCTGTATAATTTGAATATACATAATAGATTAGATAAATGGCTGCTGTACTTCAAAAAAGAGTAATTTCCTCTGTAAATGAGTGACAACTCATAAGACATAGTTGAAAAATACTGTACAACAGAATGGTATATATAGAAGGGCTGTGAGTTCATTTCTCAGTAATAGAATATTAATACGTATGCATTTAGCTAGGGTGATGATGAGTGACATTTCATGACGACGTTGTTATCATATAAAATCAATTTGATTTATACTATTCAAAGATTCTTACCAAACACAGAGATACAATCCTTGTAAGACTGACTAATAAACAGAAAACCAAGAAGTAAATAAATGCTGAGGAAAGACTGACCTTAAGGATTCAGAAATCGTGTATGATTGAAAAAATTAGAATAATGAATATTAGAGAGGACAGTAAAAATCAACGGGGATATGAATGCAGATAAAGGAGAAGCATGACAAAAAATTTGGTATTAAGTGTAATCTCTCATAAGCAGAAGACTTTTTTTCCCTAATTTTACAAGTTTCCAAGAGAAACTACATTAGGGCAGGAAATAGATACTTTTTGAGGAAGGATATGATATACAGTTATGGAAAGTAAAACATGGCATAGAACAAGTAAATTGGCAGTTCTAATTTAATCTTTCGTAGTGCAGGGATTTCCTGTTACTGTAAAAGTCAACAACTTTAAAACTGATATGAGTAAATACATCTTGGATTTATTGCCACAAGGTATTGCAAGCCAAAGGCGTTTGTAAGAGCGTTTGGTTATTTGTATGAGTAGCAGAAACATTTGTATATGAAAGCAATTTTAAAATTAAAAATCTGTATCAAAGCTCTATTATATGAGCAGTCTAGTTGTTGCGGTGGGGTGAGGAGATTCTTAGTAGAAGTACTCTGGCTTTCCAAGCTCTCCTGTGGACTATTGCCTCCTACCCTGCACAGGATGGCTTTTGTACCCTCTGGAGTGATTGTTCAATGCTAGTACCTTCATATAAGTATATAATGTATGCCATGTAAATGTATGCATACTTTTAGGTTGTTACACTAGATACACAGTACTTCATGGATTATATTCAATGCTTTCTTCTCCAAGACACAAATGAAGAGAATGTCAGGAGTAGCACAGAGGTGCTAATTTGCATGCAGTGATGTGCCATTAGCAGAGGCATTAAAGCTCTACAGTGTAGCAAAAGGCATTATTTAATGTCTATAAATCTACAGTTATTTTTACATTAAATTCTTTCTATTTTAATTGCAGAACTCCAGGATAACAGTGTAGGAGCACTTATAAAATTACTTACTATCCACGTTTTGCTATAGAATTATCTAAAACATAAATGCCGCATGATAACCTGCAATTAATAATTGTATGTTGATATTCAGAACTGAATTATCATGAATATGTATTAATTAAATTTGTTTTTAAAATCATTGATTAGACTGCAGTACAGAGCTCCATTTCTTGTTGATCCTACAAAAGTGTTTTTTATCTTTTTTTCTGGGGCAGGTTTTATCTTATCATGCAACATGTTCAAAGGCAGAGGTTGATAAATTTAAGGTAAGGATTTACGTTTTTAATTATTTCTGAGAATATAACAGTAAATTAAAGTGCATGCAGATTAATGTTTTATATCAGAAGTAGAAATCATAATTAGCAATATGTCATGGAAGGATGTATTATGTGTTAGGTGGTCAGACAGAGAAAGTGGAAAATAAAATCTTTAACATGATGAAGAAATGCAGTGATAGGTGCACAGAAGCAAAATATCATGGTACCATCACTGGCTGCTGGAACTACACATCAGTATGGGTTTGGTGGCTTCCTTAGCAAGAGCAACCACTGGGAAATCATACCACAGTGACAGCTAAGGAAGAAACTAGAGAAAATGGGGAAAAGATTAGGCTTTGCTTATAGTATGGAAGCTTCCTTGTGTTTACTAACAAAGTAGAGGATTTACAGTCAAGATTGTGAATAGTCTCAAAAGGATGGACATAAAGGTAAGAAATCCTCTTCCAACTTCTTGAAGTGCCCTGGGCAAAAGTGTAAAGCAGCACATGCTGAACTTAGCACTGCTAGGAATCAATAATTATGCATTCATGCCAAATTCTGCCTTGACAAGGAGTAGAGGGTGGGGGAAATTGTGACCTTGCTCTTTCAATGCTGCCGGCACTCCAGAGCTGTTTTTGTGATATGCTTTGCCCTTTTCTGCTTGAGATAACCCTAGGGAAACTTGGTGGCCTTTATTTGTCTGCAACAGGTCTGTGGTGTAGTTTCCCACAGCTGTCTGAGAAGCTCCTGTGGCAGATATCAGTGCTAGTCTCCTCTACATAATGTACATCTGGAGGCTGTGGCAAGGTCTGGGCTGTTGCAAAACCTATACTGATCACATCTCCGTGTGTGACTTTCTGGTGTCTGATCAGTGCTTGA
>PPHD01026145.1:0-11552 GCA_002909625.1 Bambusicola thoracicus
TTTTCATTAATGGATGTTAAAATACTATTTCATGACCACCACATCACCATTATATATATGCTTACGTGCTTCCAGTTGTCAGAACTCAGGCACATCTTAACTACATGTACAAAGCATTCTCAGTACAAATGTTTAGACCTAGTAAAAGAAAAGCTTTTGTATGTGTACGTACTCAGAGAACTAGATTTATCTAGGCAACTTTAGGGCAGATTTGGTTTTCGGTACATTAAATCTCTGAACCATTCTGTGGGACAAACAGTAGCTGAACATATCTCAAGAGCGCAGCTGATGTTTTGTCTGTGCTCCAGTAAGTTGTGATTGCAGATGATGTTGATTAACACTGGCTCAGTTGTGTCTAACTGCGATAAAGACTCATCAGGACAGACCTTGGTTACAAGCTTTCTGGGAAGGTTTACTGCAAGGTTTCAAAAGCTACATCACTGCATCCTTCCAGTACTGCTGTCTTAATTTAGCTGACTCAGATAAGCTGAGTGACCCAGAAATTCAACAGCCAACGGAGTGCAGGACCTGCTATCTTGACTTCCTATCATCTTTTCTGCTGTCTCTCTGCAAAAGCTATCTTGTGGTATTTACTGTCCCAATTTAAGTCATTTATTACAGATTACTAGAACTCTGTGTGTGGCAGTGTGGTAACTGGGAATAGCTGATACTTATACATTCACTACACACACGCTGACATTGCAGTTTATTGGATTCGTGACCCAAACACTCGCCTCAACTGCAGTATGCTCTCTGGAACAACTGCATGCAAACTGACTCAAAGATCAGACCTAAAAACCAGCACGTTTTGTGCATACAGGTGGTGCTCCACTAACGAGATTTGAAGTTTCTGAACAGGGGACCGTACATCACATTCTCCCAAACAATATTAGAGACCTTCCTCAGAGCTGTAACTTACACTTGTTTGGCCAGAATAGGCAAACAAGTGGGCAATAGAGAAGAAATGATTAGCCTGAAGTTTCAGCTCTTCCTGAGGAACAGAGTTGCAGTTGAACTTAAGAACAGCAGAGGTGCAATGTAACAGAAGTGTGTATCAGTAATACAGAAGAATCAGCCATGTGGAATTAAGACTGAGAAATGAGCTCAGCCCCAGCACAGCTCTCCAGCGGTGATGCCAGAAAGCAGTAACAATAGTTTCAACTATACCCGCTTCCCCACCCCTTTTTTTTTCCTCCCCAGACCCTCACCACAAACCTTTGTTCAAACATTCTCATTGGTTGTTAAATACTTTACTCTGCAAGCAATGCCAGTCTGCTTTTCAGAATACCTTATGCAAACCACTGACAGCAAACAAGACTGCAGATCACCACCTGCACGGTTGCAAACAGCTAATGCCATTGTGGACTCACCTCCCGGTCATCAAATTCACAGTACTGCAGATCCCAGGAAGTTGACATTGTCCTTACACAAGCATATGTGTTGTTATAGGAATCTTCACAGACACAGTCTGGGAAGCAGTGCTGCAAAGTAAGGAGTATAATATTTAAGATTAAGAAAGATGAACCAGCAATCCTTTCCCCAGAGTCTATTCCAGCTTCAGCCAACTGCAGTTCATTAATGAACACCAGGATCTTAGTCCAACACACTTAAGACTCTGCTGGGGATGTTAAGCAAAAATCATTTCTTCTAAATCCAAGACAGTATTATTACTGATCACAATGATTAAATGCATTTTGTCTGGGAAGCTAATCTATGCACACAGCACAAAACACATTAAATGCAACACAAAAGGCACTCTTTACTTAGAGCAAATTTTGATTCAGAAAGTAGCTAGCAACAACCAGCTAGAAAGTAAGATCAGTGTGATGAGGCCACTGGAATTGTAGAAGGAAGACTACATCCCTGCCAGCCATTTTCTGAAGTCAATACCTTTCTGGATACTTCTAGCCCACAGGCTCCATAGATTCACACTGAAAGGGCAACTGTTCTGTATGGTCATACAGACACATCAGTCCCGCATGGCTGGATGTCTCCTTCTGATTCCTTAATGCTGCACAGCAGCTACAGAGCTAGTTCCTATTGGAAGCCTGCTTCTAGAACCGGGCTAGTCCACAGAACAGATAAGTCAGTTGCTGTTTTCTAATATTAACATTCTTGTCCTACTTACTGTGACACCGGGTCCGAGGCCAGGACAGGTAGGATCACTGCCGTTGTATCCTTCTCCTTGGTACTCCACCAAGAAGTCTGATCTCCATGTCACATTTTTGTCTCCTCTCTAGAAGGAGAGGACATGACTTAGCATTCACTGTACTACAAAACAGAAGATTTCCATGCCTTGCATAACACAAACATTATCCTCTGCTTACAAGGCAATGCGAGTTGTGGTCCCTAGTTTAAGTCAGTCTTAAAATAACATTCAGGCTTAGGTTAGAATTCCTCGAGTAGCTGAAAGACAAGGATCCAACAAAAAATATCCCACCTCAAACCTTCAAGAAAAACCTACTGAAGTAACACCTTCAGCTCATACATAATCATGCAGTAACACAAACAGTAAGCCATATGAATACTACAGTGTTACAGAGAAGAGCCCGGTAATGAGGCTGTTTGTCTTTGATTTGTATCAGATGACCACAACAGATGGAAAAAGATAGCCTTGGCGTAAGAAAAGATAAACAGCTTTAAGCAGCAACTACACTTTAAGCTGCTCTATTTGTAGATGCATTTTAAAAGAGAGAGAAGTAGTTTAAAGTTAATACGCAGCACTGCCACAGGTATACACAGTGAAATGATGAGTTCCACATTTTTGATTGTCAGTTTAAACTGACACCTTTTACTCGCTTCCATCAGAAGAACAGCTTAAGGTTTGGATAGAAGGTTTTAATAGCAAAGCACTGTTTTAAATCTGGATGATCTCCTACATTTCCAAGTAAGCTGCCTTCAATTTATAGACTAAATTTAATTAAAACTAAAAGGATAAACTACAAGCAGCTTTATTTAAGTAGGCTTCTGCTCACTTATTGGAAAGGTCAGGTTTACTTTATGAAACCACCTACAGTTTTGTAGAGTTTACTGAGAAATGCTTGCTCTTCTGAAACGTGAAGCAAAACACAGTAAGAACAGTCTACCCTCCTTGTGTCTGTGCTGAGAAGTCCTAAGGAAAAGGCAGGGAAGGTTGCAAAACGGAAATATGCAACCTTCAAAACAGGAATTCTTACAGGTTGCAGGATTAGCCAAAGCATGACAACTTTCTATTACAAAACGACCACAGGTTATTATAATACACCTGCATTTAAACTGCATACCCATGTCTTTCCCCACTAAACTGTCAATATCCTGTGTGAAAATGCCAACAAGGGAAGAATATGGATTGGAAGTCCACCCAGGCCATTGAAGGAAATAGTATTCTCTTTGAAGAACCATCCCTATTACTGGTTACTATCCCTGGTTGTCTGCTTACCAACAGTGGCAACAGTGACATTCCATCCATCTGGGTCTTATTCAAGTCATAACCCGCAATATCCAGAATAGTGGGACCCAAATCAATATTTGCAACAAGCATCTGCAAGGTGAGGAGAACTGTTAGCTCAGATGACCAGAACCCAACAAATATATTGATGATATCTCTGTTTTAAGTACACCTAAACACTACTTAATTTCATGTTTATAGACTAACAGAACCTGTAATCTTCACAACCAATGCTAGAATCTCCAGAAAGTGATCTCCACATCTCTTATGTCAGCAGCCTGCAATTGCTTAAATTTACTGCTTCAAGCAAGGGTGCACAGCCTTTTTTTTTTTTTAATGGAGTATTTGAATTTCCTCCCACTTCATATTTCATTGATAATTTATCACCTGAAGTGGTTAAGAGCAAAACAACAGAAGTTGTATTCTCTCCTCACTTACCTTGTTTGTCTGATTTGGTTTTATCCCTGGTCCTCGGACTAGCAATGGAACTTTGATGTCAAACTCATACAGCTGCCGTTTGTCTATCGGCAAAGAAAACTGTCCTGTATTGGAGAAGAAGGAAAATTAGACAGCTTCTTCTTTAATGTTTAGAAAGGCATGTGTTACTTAATTTCCAGCAATGAATTTTAAGAAGCCAGAAGAGGTTACTTGCTTCATTAAAGAAGTATTTTGAAGTTGTCAGCTCCTGTAAGACATGTTTATTAGCTTGGATAACACATTTTCACTTGTGCAACATGTTCCAGACAGGTCTTTGAGACAGATTTTTACTTGTTAACTTTACATAACAGAGATCCTTCCTCTATTTCTGTCTCATTTTACAGTGGCAGGCAATGCTGAAAATTAAAAAGACAAACAAAAATCCCTCAAACACCCTACACTACAACTCATTCAGATCTGTACTTCTCACATCCATGGTTTTCCACAGTTGCTCTTCCCATTTTCTGCAGCGGTTACAAGAGTGAGAAGCTATGCCATTTCTGAAGCTTCTACAAGCATTCAGTAAGCAGTGAAAAGCTTACCAGTATGAAAACCATTGTCTGATGTATAAAAGATGTACGTGTTATCTAATTCTCCATGGATTTCCAATTTCTTCACTAGCTTCTCTACCAGGTCATCTACTGACAGCAGAGTTTGCCACCTACACAGAAACAAAACAATTGATACAAGAAAGTAGAAAACTAGGATTTTGACTAGTAGTGCATTCATAATATGCTTTAAATGAACAGTGAATGCACTGGCAGTAGATTATTTTGTTTGCAGTTTCTGAAAACAAACTTCATAGACTATCATGCTGTACTTTCGGAGGCTGCAATTTAAGATAGAAATGAACTGTTTGTCTTCAGTTCTTGCTGATTTTATTCCAAAGTGTCTGAGAAAGACGTCAAAGTGACGGTTACTTCTAATCTTATCTGGAGACAGTCAGGAGAAGCTCTGAAGCAACACAGTAGCAAAGAGTCAGTTCTTCTGCAAGGTCACATTATTAGTTCTTTATATCTAATGTTTAATACTAAAATACAAGTCTGCCAATAACTTAGTTTTCTGTTTGGGATCCTTCCTGCCTGAAAAGCACATCAGTTGTTTTGTAACACTCAAGGAGTATCAGGATCTACTACTGCAGTGTATCTAAAGGCCTTAAACTGACAAAAGTTATTTCTTTTCCTTGCCTCAGGGTCTGCCATTGACACTGCTTCTCAGAATTCAATGATAAGACTCCACACGCTAACATTATGTTGAATTTAAACTGAACTTCAATTATTACATCTTGTTGTCTCCAGGCTTAATTTAAGATTTGGTTGCATATTTTTATCTTAGCAAAGATAAGAAAGAAAGAGTCTGGAGAAAAAGAAATTTCAGAAAACCTTGGTCTTCCATCTCCAAAGCAACAGGCTAATACCTGATAACTGCTCAAAATCAAGCTTAACATTTAAAGTTACTTAAGCTAGTATTTAATTCAAAACTTCTAAAGAAATCATGGAATGGCCAGGGTTGAAAAGGTCCACAATGATCATTGAGTTTCAGCCTCCCTGCTATCTACAACATCTACATGGGAAACAAAAACACCTTTCTTTACACTAAGAGAAAGGGAGCAAGTGGTATCTTCATTCATCCCACCCCTTATGGAAAGGAATCAACCACTTGACTTGGCCAGCCAATTATTACAGATATCTGCATCTAAAGAGGTTGGCTCTCAGTTTCTTCTAGTCCTGTGTTAATGAGATTTGCTGGCCAATATATTAATAGTATTTCATATACATTCTGCACCGAGAGAAAGGCAGCTAAGACACTGAGCATGACTCATCTTCCTATGATTTACAAGCAAAATACTTCTGGAGTGAACTACAAGTCTCCTTTCAAACAGTAAACCGAAAGTCAGGTCCTGTTGAGACAGATGCCAGAGGACTAGCCCAGGTAATTTGATATCTGCTGTCAGATGTATTACAACCCCTTAAAACTTCTTACCTTAAGTAACAAAAAATCCTTACCTCTTCCTGTAAGCATCATCAAGAAACTGTATTGAAGAGTTAGTCATTGGAGTCTTTGCTTGTCGAATTAACCAGTGCTTGTTCTAAAGAAAAAAAAAAAAGCAGTGCAGAACAGAAATACAAGAAAAACTGTGTCAGCTTTCATACCTTAGACTGATCACAAATCTTGTTAGCGTAAAATATCCACACGATTGCTCCTAAACAGCTAGAAAATGCTATAAAAAAAAAACCTCAAGTCCAATTTTCTGCTCTTAGCTCATGTAAGCCCTAAGTTGCAAGAGCAGACCATGCTACAGCTCCATTATGCCTGTGTTGGATGCTTTCAAAGCAGTCCAGGAGTTAGTGAGAACTGCTAGAGAAGGCTCTCCCAAACATAACATTTCAATAGCTACCAAAAATCCAGGAAGATACATGATATAGATCTAATGGGGGAAAAAATGCCTCAAGGACTGAGCACATTATAAGATTGGACATGGCTGTTGATGTATGGCTATTGGGAATTCATACTTGTAAGCATACTAACATAAGTAGAGAGGTGGGGAGAAATTCAACAAAGGCAATTAAGACCACCTGCTTTATAGACAGATGAGAAAAAGACCTGCCACGAACAGATTCTTGAAAAAGGGTGATTCTTCTGCTAATGGGTTAAACATTTTTCTGGACTCATCCCAAGGTTTCAGAAACAGTTCTTCCCCTTCTCCCCTCATTGCTCACTTCCCCCATGTAACAGATGATCTAACTCCTACAAAAAAGTTACACTCTCACATCCTGAAACATTGGTCTGAACTGGGTCAGCCACTACACAAATACAAGCAAAAGTCTGTTGCAAATAAACTGAGGGTTAACATTAGTGGGGGGGCAGAATCAAGTTATGTCAGTGCAGCTGTATAATTTTTCATTGAGGAAGTTGGAGTGATCCACTTGCCACCTTCAGCTTGAGCCTATATTTAGCTGGTCACCCTTCTCTAGAGCCTCGAGTTATGCAACTTTCCTCTTGTCACAATTGAATGACTGGAAAGGGTTTGGGCTTCAAGGACTCACAGTGAAGTGACTCATACCCTCTGCAGTTACTCAATTCCCCATTTTCTGTTTTGAAGACTGAAGAAAGGATTTTTGGCCTGGAAAACTAATTTCATAACCAGTTTGTTTTAATTCACTTTATTCAGATCTTGCTTTTGCAGCAGTTGTAAAGGAGTGCAAAAGTGAGGAAAGACAGAACACACGCTATCCCCAGCCTAGCGGAAGGTCTTCAAAATATGAAGGAGCTGACACTGTCACCTGTGCACCTGCCATCTTTTGCAGGAGGTGGGCTGAGGAAAGCTCTTCCCCAGGACAACCGTGCTGTGTAACTCAGACTGATAAATCACTTGGTAAAACTGAAAATTCCTCTTCTCTGGAGTATTTTTCTATTCCCATGTTTCTCTTAAGTTTCAGAAGTTCCATATAACACCTAAACACATTTGCTGATTTCAATAAACTCCATACTGATGCACCATCCTCAAATTTGCTTGTCAGCCCCTGCCAAATTTCTTTCAGTGTTACATACAAAGCTGTTCAGCAAACCTGCTGCCTCCTGATGCCCCATTCTGAAAGAAAGCCTACAGGACCTTGAGGCAGAACACGCTATCTTGCCAGCAGAATCCAGACAGAGCCATGCTTTGACTTTGCAGGGTAAACAATCCATACAAGAGAAATACCTGACACAAATCTTGGTCAACTTTTCTCAGAACAGCTTAGTTGGACACCTTGTCTGGAATATCAGTAGCCCTTGGAAAAGGCTTGGGAAACCAGACAGCCACCTATCACTTGGTATAATCCATAGCTGAGGATCTTAAGCAGAAAGTACATTACTGGCCAACAGAAGAACTCAAATCTTACTCTTTATGCAGAGATTCTACCTACATGGCTTCTTTTAGTACCTCTTGCCAACATACTATATAAGGAAGTAAGGAAACATTGACTTAGGAATCAAGACTGCATAACACACAACTGCACAATGCACGTTTGCTTAGCAAACATTACGACACCAATGACTTAAGAGTCTGAACCTATGTGTATGTTTATTACTTTCATAGGAATTGTGCTTGCCCTAGAAAATAGTGGAGCTCAAGGAAGAGTTAGGCTTCAAGACCATAACACTACCAATTAGAAATGCACATTGCTAATGACTGTAGCTATTTTATGTCTAGGAAGGTGCTAGTCTGTTCTTATTTTGAAACCTAGTAAGATTGCTGCATTCACAGGTATTAGCTACCAAACATTATAACACAAAACAAAAAGACTCATGGGCATATGCAGAGCTTTTGCCTTTGCTCTGCATAAGGGAACTCCCATGTCATACTTTTCAGCTAGCTGCTGACTTCACTGCTCAACTTATTCCTAGCTCACAATTTTGAAAGCATTCACTTACTACAATAATGGAACCTAAGACAAAGTTTATGGAAAAAAGATTTCAATTCCCAGTACATCAAAACATAATGGGTTGGAATGAAGTATCTATTCTTTACTGCCTGCAGCCCTCCTCTCTTTCGCAGTTTTACATCATGCTGATAAGCACGGAGTCATTTTGTAAGCTATAGTTCTCAGCTAAAAAGCAAGTTACACCCAGGACTGCATGAGCCACAGGGATCTCAAAAGTGGTTTCACTGGCCTCCAGATAGGAGTAAATCCTGAAACAAATGAGTTAAACACTGAACAGTAGTGAAGCCTGTACTTGAAAACAAAACATCAGATCAACTGTCTACAACTTTCACTTTCACTTACTGCTAGAGTGAGTAACAGATTAGTCTGAGCTAGACCATATCTGACTAAACTTACTGGCAGCAGGGAAGATATTGGCTGTCACAGACATCCCCAAGTGTGTAACACCAGGCTGATCAATTCTGGTCACAAGTTATCTCAACAAATGAAAGGCAAACTACTAAAGTCCTTAGTGACTCTGGACCCGTGTTTCATGATTTCACAAAGTCTTCTAACTGGCCTCAAAAACTTGTCAAGTAGGAGCACGTTTGCCAGGAGCTCAAAGGGCCCCACCCTCATGAGTGGACACAGCGTGGAAACATGAGAGTAGTTCTCAAATCCCCTCTGAGCCTTTCTGTAGCACACTACTTATGTGCTCTCCTGAACATGCTGAAGAAGAATGAAAGAACAAAGAGTTTCAGAATAATCAAGAAAAATCATCTTCAAACCAGACAAAGAACAAACATTTTGCACATTCACCGATCATTAGTCTATCATACCACATCATCTTTGCCACTAAATTTTTCAATTTACAAGAAAACAGTATGCAAAAATCTAAATTTCAATATACATACCTTAGTCCCAAAGACTATTTAACATAACCAAACAACCAGTAGTTGTGATACTAGCCAATCACTCTGTTTAATCTTAATAAGCAAGTCAGAATCACTGCTTACTGCTCTCACCAACTAGTAGAGCAATCTCTGCAGATTCTTGCTAGACAGCTTACCTTCCCATGAATGTTAAAATTGCTGTTTCTTGGTGCACTGACATTCAGAAAGTTGTTTTTATACTGTGGAGCAGCTGTCCAAGGCGAATGTGGCGCTGGGGTTGAGATCATCATAAAGAAAGGTTCAAAATTAGATTTATACTCCAAGAAGTCCAATGACATGTTAGCCTGTGAACAGTTTTGTTAAAGAAAAAAAAGTCTTAATTCCGAAGGGAAACAGTACTCAAAAAATCCAAACTACACACACATAACATTTAGAGCCTGGGCAAATAATAAGCTTCTGAAGTGGTTTACTACCATCTACAAGTGTCCAAAACTGCAGCTCCTGATTAAATATAATCCCAAGTGTTATTTGTCCCACATCTCTGAACAGCATTCTACTTCAGACTTTTGCTTAGACTGGAAAGTTCATCAAAAGGATGTAAAGGATAACTCCAACTTTTCATCCCACTGTGCCTATTTCAAGTGTCAACAGAATGCATGCAAACCCTTCCCTCATCAAGTAAAACTGAAACTTTAATACAGTCTGATGGTTTCAGTTGCCATTTCCTGCCTGACAGATCAGAGCCTGTCAGATTCAGTTGCCCTCTGAAATAGACAAAGTTCTGAAAGTTTTTCAGTTCCACAGCTTATAGAGTATGCTCACTCCACAGCTCATCCCTTAGTTTCTAAGGAGTGCCACATTTCTGCTGGTGAAGCCAGAACCTTTAATGAAACACAGCAGCAGATTCCAACCACTCATGTCACTTTTTTTGCACTTTCATTTTCACTTCAGTCTGTCCAATTTCAGGGAAACACTGTGAAGAGTTTCATTTTGCCTCCCCTTGTTCAGTCTTTGAAATTAAATCTTCAAAGCTATTACTTGCTGGAGAGTTCTCTACTATTTGGATTTTCCAACATTTCCTTTCCCTGTCTGATTAGTATATGCCTCTTTACATTTCCTCTTCATCCTCTAGAACTGGAGAAATGCTAGGAATCCCCCCTGCCAATATGACTTTGTCTTCCTCCCACATATAAGCAATAGGGGCTGGACTTCAGCTATATGATGACAGACTTAAGGGAGGATAAAAACTGTTAAGTACAGAAACTTGGTTCACAAAGCAGTACGAGGGAAGTAAACTCAGAACAGATTTTGTTAGAATCTTTCAGTGTAGCATATCAGGACTGCAGCAGACTGATCCAGGTGTTCAAAATCTTAATACTAGACTCAATTACTCACTGTCCTCAGTCAGGACAAGGAGATTGTGCACTGGGTCAAACAACACAAGAACTTTGCATAAGCTACTTATTGCTCTCCCTGGTGGTCTCCGTCACTGCACATTTGGCAGCACATATATGGTGCACACTGTCCACCCAATGAATTAAACACTAACCTGAAATGATAAATATGTACTTGGTAGCTATAGGCAGAAAGTAGAATGCAACACACTGAAAATTCATCATAACACACTGGCGTATTAACAGGCAACCCACCACAAATACTACCTTGGTCAAAATGCTTATGAGCTACTGAAGGTCCAAAAAGACCAGTACAATACCAGTAACAGGATAGCCTCTCTTCTGGCTTTCCAATTCCAATCTAGCTTTAGCCACTGTAAATCTAAATTTAATCAGACAGCTGTTCCATGCCTTAAGAAACATCAATCAGTTCTGTTCCTAGCAAGCAGCTGTCTGGGTTAAAGAACTGGCAATGAACCTCACTAGAGTCAGCAGAAGATCACAAACTCACTGCTTGAGAGGACTTCTCAGAAAAGTTTTCCCGAGCATGTGAGCTCCCAGCAATGCCAATACACTGCAACAGTACATTAACCTAAGGCTCCAGTTTTGGGAGGGGGACAAGGGTGAAAATACAATAGAAAAATCCACACCAAATCCAAGCTACTTGCTAGACAGGGCCTCAAGAAAACTGCAAGGAAAGTTGTAATTATTACTTAAGTATTTTATGCATTTATTGCTTTTATTTTTTTTCTTTAAGATTAAAGAGAATAAAGAAGCTAAAAATCAGAGTCAACTACACATTTTGACAGAGCACATTTACTGCCCTCCCATTCTAAGACGTATGGATTAGCCTTTCATATATTCAAGTTACCAGTTTGACGTAGTTAAAGTTTACAAGATATTGAGACACAGACAACATCTACCGAACCAAACATGGCGTAAAGTTACTTTTACA
>PPHD01026146.1:0-11551 GCA_002909625.1 Bambusicola thoracicus
ACACAGAACAACAATTCGGTAGGCTCAGAAAAAGTATTTCAGATTAAGAAGGCCCTACGCAGCCTTTGCAGGAAGTAGTGTTTCAGATATTGATACCTTTCCAATGAGAGAAGCAGTAAAACCAAAAATCCTTGTCAAAAACGGCCCATTCTGTGCTTACCCCTTGTGTTTGCTGTTCCTTCTGTCCCCGGGGCAATATTTTACACAACACCTAAGTCGCTTCCATGCCTTAACAAGAAATCTTCACTTAGGTTCTACGACTGGCCAGTGATTCACTTTCACTGTTTGGAATGGATGAAAAATTTCATAAGACCTGAAACTATTTTGTCTGGGGTTTCTCTTCTAAGGCTTGGTTCACCAGATTAATTTCAGAGGGTTTGTTTGTTTGTTTGTTTTAGCACATATCTGATTACAAAATGACCGAATTAAGGTAGAGACCCTCATATAGTTTTCCATTAATCTCCATATGATTATACAACACCTGCAAAACAAATCTGGATTTAATGAGATTCATTCTCCACTTGCTTCTGCTGTTTCTGGTGCTTGTAAAATATTTTCTCTTAAATCATAGAATCTTTTGAGTTGAAAAGGACTCTGAAAGGTCGTCTAGTCCAACTCCCCTGCAATGAACAAGGAAAATGTACACTCTAGGCCTGTTTTTTCCCATTATTGTACTTGACGAGGACCAGGGTGAAGAGGACCCAGCAGCAATCAGGTAATAGTAAAAAGGCTAAAATTTGAGTTAGACTAAATTTCATGCACCAATTCTGAGGCTATTTGAGGTGGCTAAGTCCAGTAAGCCAGACTTTATAATGCTGAAGGGTAGGCAGTGCTCAAAACGGAATGTGTTATTAAGGAAAACTTGTACGGTTTGTAAAGCTTCTGTGCTTCTTGCTGCAGAATAGAGAAGGGACATATCTGTGAAGTGTATTAAGTGACTGTAGGAGGGAATTTGTGATCTTGTGTTTCGTGCAGAGGATCAGCATTCCAGAAAGTTGTGTCCTCCCTCTGCTTCTGTTGTAGAGATCCAAGTGTGACTTAGAACAATTTTTCTCCAGTTCTTACCGTTTCGGGAGGTACCTACCAAAGCCACCCTGAGTAGCAAGATGGTCCTCCTTGGTGAATTGATGGAGTGCTTGTATAATAGAATCATAGAATGGCTTGGGTTGGAAGGGACCTCAAGGATTCTTAAGCTCCAACCCCCTGCTGCATGCAGGGCGTCAACCTCCACATTTAATACTCAACCAGGCTGCCGAGGGCCCCATCCAACCTGGCTTTGAACACCTCCAGGGATGAGACATCCACAACCTCTCTGGGCAGCCTGTTCCAGCACCTCACCACTTTGATATTAAAGAACTTTCCCCTGATATCCAACCTAAATCTTCCCTCCTTCAACTTAAAACCATTTCGCCATGTCCTTCCACTATGTACTGTTTCAAAGAGTTGACTCCCTTCCTGTTTGTAGGCTCCCTTTAAGTATTGAAAGGCTGCAATGAGATCACCTCATAGCCTTCTCTTCTCCAAGCTCAACAAGCCCAGCTTCCTCAGTCTGTATGTGCAGCTCTGAGGGTAACTATCAACTCATAACATGCATGAAACTTGTTGCTTAACAAGGGGAAAATCAGATGGCGGAAAGGTTTTTAACTTCACTAATCTGAAGCAGTGGTTAAAGGAAAGATCCAACTGCAAAATAGCTGTGACACATTAGAAAAAAAAAAAAAAAAAAAAAAGGAACACATACAATCTTTTGTAATTTTGAAGCTTTAAGTAGCAAAATTCTTAGCACTAAAGAATTCTTTTTTTTTTCTCTCAGGTTTTTCATCCATCTTCTTTCACATTCCCTCTTCCCTCCCACAGAATACATGACTTCCAGATGAAACAGCAGAATTGACAGTTCAGGAGTTTCTTTCTTCTATTTCAATAATCCCTTTGCAATTTTTATCCGGAGGAATACTAGCTTTGTTTTCTGGCCTGCTGGGCAGGCCAGACAAAGCACTGCATAACACCCTCCGTGAAGTTTAGTTCCCATTGCCAAATGGGACAAATCAAATCCTTCAGAAATGCAACATTACAGATACAGCTATGACTAAAGACAAAGTTATAGTTAGGATCAGATATTAAAGTATCAGGTACTAAAGGAGCACAACATCTCCTACCGCTTTTCTTTGAGATGCTGGCTCCCGAAAACTGATTCACATCCTTGAGTCGATAAACGAGAAGTTAGGATCTTCAGAAAATCTGGCCTCAATGTGAATTCTAGTTACACATTTCAGGAAGATTTTTCTTGAGCTTTGCATTAGAGACCATTAGTATTCCATGAGTTAAAATTATAACACATGATAGTAGAACAATTTCGTAAAGTACAGTTAATTACACTATTAACATTAAAGTAATACTGCAAATGTGCACTTTAGGTGAGACATGTGGACCATTTGTCTAAGTTGGATACATTTAGGAAACTTCAAATTTACTGGAGATATTAAAAGAAACTTACTTTATCACATACTCTTTAAGAAATCTCCCAGCAAAACTTTACAATGGCAACAGCAGTGTAGTTCACACCACTTTCAAAAGAAAACAATAAATTAAAACACAGTCTTATTCACCAGTGTATTCCCTTCTCAGTCAGCAGGGTTTTCTAAAACACCACTTTTTTGTTATCAGCGTGGAGATAAAAGAAAAAAAGTGGACAGTACATTCTGCTGCTCAGCCGGTAACTGGACAGTGTTGTAAGGCTTAATTATATGTTCCATACATAGATAGGTATGCGTGTCTCTATGTATACTTCTATCAGCAATTCTCCAGAGTGAACGCAGCATTTTGAATATTTCACCTCTGAATATATACATATATAGATATATACACACACACATATACAAAACAACCCAAGCCCAGTCAGAACACTGTGCATTTCCCAGCTGCCTCCCCAGATTTGATTTGTTTGCATGGCTTTATCTGGTCTCAGACGTTAGCCCAGGGAGCAGCTTGATTAATGCCCACTCAGGGTGGCACTGGGAGCCCTGGTGGGCAGGTAGTTATTCAGAGGAGCTGCAGGTGCTCGGCCGCTGGCCGGTGGTGCCGGCGCCTTTAACAGCTCTCTGGGGCTCTGCCTGTTATCTGCCTGCCCCTGCAGCCGGCAGCTGTGCTCCTGATGGCCTGATGGACCGGCTGGGGTACCTGGGGATGCAGGCAGGGTGCATCCATTACTCATTTGTGACAATAACCAATCGAGGAAGATGTAGAACTCAATTCTGGCAGAAAGACCTATAATGTCAGAGTCAGGAGGTTATCGCTGTGGGACTTGCACCTTGCTCCCTGCCCCTCTTATCGAGGGCTTTACAGCCTCTGCTAGAGCAGCATCTTGTAAAGCTGAGGGCTGCAGATCTCAGGCCCAGATTAGCATGCATCTTCCTAAATGCTACAACAGTTAATTAAAAAGTATATGTTACTTAAATTGTTACTGGCTTAGAGAATGGTTTTGGTAAATAGGAGGCAAAAGCTAAAGGTTCTTGGCACAGGAGGTGATGATTAATTTCCTTAAATCTCATCTATGTAGAAAATGACGTGTGATAATGTTTCTCTCTATTCTCATTTTACAGGCCACCAAGAGTTTGTACCAGGGACCAGCACAATCCTGAAGTCAATTCAAAACACCTGATAATATATAGGCAAGAATCTGTCACTCAGTGCAGCATAAGGACCCCAAAACTTGAAAATTAATGTGGGATGATGCTCTTGATAAACCGCAGATGTTGTCTGATGGCTGCCTATTCATATATAAATGTTCTGAAACAGATTCTGTCTTTTAGAGAGAAATAAGTAAGATAAGCTCACGAAAGACCATCAGGATATGTGCTATGTGAGAACTACATGAAAACTTACTTGAAGATTTAGAGACTCTTCTCTAACTATCATGATCCTAGGAGGAGCCAGGTGGACTTTTTAGGTACCCTAATTGTTCGAAATAACTCAAACTTGTGAAAGAACAGATAGAAATAGTACTCATTTATCATTAATGCCTTAAATTATATTTAGGATGGTCCCTTAATCAGTCATACAGACCACAGATACTGACAGTATTCCAGCAAACAGAGCCTGAACTTAAAATGGAAAGAAATAGATTTAAAAATGATTTCATCAAAGACAGAAAGTGCTGGTTTAAATGTGTAAAACTATTAATTAAATTCTACTAGATGAAGTCACTGTCAGCAACACCAGAATACAGAATATTATATTATTCACTTAGGGATAAATCACTTAATCTAATAAAATATAGCCATTTGCAATCTTTGGTACACTTCCTTATAAAATCTATAGCATATTTTCAAACTGGGATAAATCAAAAGGTTCAGTCACAGAACATTTAGGCATAAAACTGACAATCAACTTTATGCGTCTACTTTCATTTATATCTACGTTCTTTGGAAGAATGCTTTATGATATGTGAATAGCATTTTAGCGTACCTCTTATCCATGCCTTTCCCAGTTTTATTAACACCTTTTAACCTTTTTTCAACATTTCTAATGTGGAATTTAGCAAATATTAAATATGCAATAGCGTGAAAAGCCCTGAAAATATAGGATGAGAATAGAGACAGCTGTAAAGAACCTTTACTCTGCAACCATATTATATAATTAGCCAAAGCAAAGGATAAAACCAGGAGAAGCAAGGTTGTATGGTGTTAGATAGAGAATTAGGAGAGAAATATTCAGGGCAGGGGCCAAAATAGCATCCCGGAGATGCTGATTGGTACGGAGAAGTGAAGAAATCAGAAAATGGAAATGAACAGAGCCAAATAAGAGTTCTGTTCATTGAAAAAAAAAAATAAATCAGTATTTGCATGAGCAGAGGGAAGAATGCAAAAAGAAAGATGAGTGCATAGTTATTCAGTGAGCACTGCTCCAGCTGGGCTATGTCACGCAGGCCTGGGAGCCAAGGATCCATGATACTCAAAAGGAGGCAGTGAGACAAGACCTATCAGGTGACAGACAACTAGAATATTTTCTTCCTTTCAGATAGGGCAGTACCAACTACCCTAAACCACCGAGGGACTGAAGAACTAGAAGGGAACTGCAGCAGCTTGTAATTAACTTAATGAAAGAACTTAGGGAAAGGCAGTCATTCCTGTTCTCAGCTGAGTAACTTATTTTAGAGCATCAGGAAAAAGCATAGCTAAAGCAGCGAGAGCGTGGCTGAGAATCTTGGGACTTAAGCTTTTCTATCTGCAGCTGGAGAATAGGAAAGAAGTGACCCACCTCAGCCTTGTTTAATCTCTCTGGTGAAATGCTGGCCTTCCAAATTTCAGGAAATTTCAAGTTACTGGAAAAATGGCTGTCTATACACAACAGAGTCAATCTAGGAAGCAACGGAGCTTATATACTGTACAATTCTAAGTGTCTGGGCTATGGTCTCAAGTATTGGTCCTTGATTCTCTATAGCGTACACGTGGCATTTTGTGTCATGGCCATGTCCTGCACCCAACAGTGTGCTGCCTGGGCACAATTCACAGAATGGCAACAAGGAAAGATTTCTCTCTTTACCTGTTGAGGATTAGGCCACCATGTTTGGGGTGAATAACAATACTGCTGATAAACTTTTCTGATGTTTTTAGATGTCTACAAATAAAACATTTCAGTATGAACTATTTGTATGCTGCGCTTTATACTCATCAGGGAAAATGCATCCACTTTCAAACACACCTCCTTACAGCTCAAGGTTGTAATTTAACATGAGGTTAACTTTTCCCTGAAAGTGTTGTTTCTCCTCATTGTCAACCCTGTTTCCTTACTCTACTTCGACTGCAGCAAATCCAAGAAATGTGAACAGTGTCTGAAGCAACATTGAAAAGAAAGGCAGCAGGATGGAGGAAAAACCATGGTTCCATGATGAGAACTGTTGGCTGATGTATCTGAGAACAACCTGCACAATGCAGTTAGAACGTTTTTTTTTTTTAAAGAACTGCATTCATACATTCAGTGTTATCTAGATGGGAATATCTCAAACTATGATATAGTTTAATTTACTTGGACTAGGATAGCAAAATGCTTTTCTAAATTAGGTTTCAACCCTCTGTGCAAAGGTTGAATGTACAGTAATATCTTTAAAGTTGTTTTTAGGTCAGCAGTAGATTTCATTAGGTAAGCATATGAAGCTCAATTTGGAGATGAGGCAAACAAGTTCAGACCCACACAGTTAGATCCAGTGAGCTCACCTGGATTTTAATTCGGTTCTTCATAATATTTCATTTCAATTCATAATATTTCAATTCAGTAATTTCACACTGCTTTGCTTTCCCCTCTGTATGATTAGCTGCTTACAGTCAGTCACTACCCATGACCAGAGTACTCAGGACTGCAAAAATATCTACCCAATTCATCAGCAGCTATAATGAGCAATATTACACCAGTGAAAAGGAAAATATCTGCACTGAGACTGCTTACTGGATGTTCTAAAATTAGACTTGTGACTCTCTCTTCATCAACTATAAACGAAATCATGATCAGAAATGTTCTTTGTAACTCTGCAGTGAAGTGGCTCACTAGTCCTGACTAATAACTTACAAAACTTGGTCTGGATAGTGTTTTGCATCACAATCAGACTGCTTTGAAAGTACTGATCTGCAATGCCAGCTTATTTAACTACAGACCAATGGCATCATATCAGCTGTAACGATATCTGGCCTTTCTATGATGTTGTAGAGTTTGAGGTTTTTACTTTTATTTTTACAAGTTTGTAGTGACACACGTTTTCTGATGTTACTCCCTCATTTTGAATATGAAGAGAACTGAACAGCATCACAGCTGAATAACTTCTTCAAATCTTCACAGTGAAAGAAGTAAGGTGCCCTTAACTCTAATCTTGTAAGGGAATCACTAGAAAACAAAATGCAAGCTTTATTATTTCATGAAAGCAATGTATTTCCATGAAAAATATTTTAAAAAAATACCAATCTATGCATACTATATAGGAATTATTTTTGCTAAGAAGTTATCACATTTCCATGTATATCAAACACACATTTCTTCCAGAAGTACTTGCACAGTGCATACTACACGCTTTGTATACAGTCTTAGTTTCCATGACAACAGGAAGCACTTAAACTAAGACCGCATGCAAGCTTTGACCACATTCCACTGCCTTACATAAAATCAGAATCTGAGAAATTTTAGGCAGGTTTGGAACACCTGACACTAAAATTTGAACTTTAAAAAACATAATATTTATACTGATATTCAAAGGAACACAGAAGCTCCAATAGAGCTTCACTTAAGGTACATCTCTAACTTGTCTGAATCCAAACATCCCAAAGGTCACTGTCTTCTTGGAAACAGAATAAAAAGTAGAACTGAATTTTAGTGCCACTGTATTTTATGGAACATAGAACTTCAAGTCTGCTTGGAACATGAAAAGCAACTCCTAGCACTTATTTGCAATCCAAGGGTATATTCTGTTAGTTAATTCAGTACAAACTGGTAACAATCTTTAAACAGAGTGATACCAACAAACTATTCAGCAATACTGAAAATAAAAATGACCTTGACTTCCACTGTGTAATGGATTCCACATAGAGAAACCGTAGTTTGGTTGGCCAGTGGAATTTTGTTTGGAATTAGACTTGTCTTGGCCAAATGACATGTGAAGGCAAAGTCAGAAAATCCAAGACAAGAAGAGCTATTTATTATGTCCCAGCCAGCTATGCACACAAGAGGAAAGTCTTCACCTTTTTAGATCTCTTCTCTTCCATGATGAGTTCTGTTATCTAGATGGATTGCATCACATCTCAGATAAAAATATACCTGTTGATTTTAAAATTTAGACTTTCAAACATTGTAAACTTACTTGGAACTAAAATACACTTAAATCTGGCAGTTTAAAAATAGAGTTTCAGACCAGAAGGGAAGGTTAAGCTTTGATTTTCCTAGGAATTTCTGCTGTCAGAGAGGTGAGAAATTGGATCATCTTTTGAAAACCATTTTTATAATGTTCATATTAATTAAGAATAGTTTGAATAGGAAAATTAAATAGTAGAAAGTTAAGAAAATAAAAGTAAAATGCAGTATCATCTGAAACAAATTTTACACTTGAAAACAAATAAAAAAGTTAAGACTGTTTTTCAGATAAAATCTAAATGGATTTTGCTGTTTTGCTTTTGTTTTTTTTTTTAATAAATAATTCTTACTGTTTATCAACACCAGATATAAGTGGAACCAGTGCACTTCTGTGGAGCAGTTTGATGAATCTGGCATTTATTCAGCAAACTTATCCTCTCCTATAGCTCTTTCAGCGGAGTCGTACTGTTGATGCTTTGGTATCATGATAATTTACAAAGTATTGACTGTATTTTGTTAATTAATTACCCCAAGTCCTTTCTCATGCAGAATTCCCACTGAAACTAGCAGGAGCTCTGTTTAAATTTACACTAGAAACCTGATCCAACATTCTTAAGTCTCACAGAGTCAATGAACCTTATTATGGTCCTAATAAAACCGAACTTAAAAAAACTGTTATTTGATCTGTTGCTGTCTTCATAATGCTTAAGAGGCGGAGAAGCTGCTCAGCTGGAAAGGGAGCACTTCTTGTAAAGAATAAGAGGAAGGGAACATGTCAAAATGCCAGTAAGCTACATGACTACTTTGTTTTTGTAAAACAAATTTCTGTCCTGCAAAGCTCCCGTCCTCAGTACTCGCTTTGAGGATCAGTAACCAGCGCGCACCTTACCTGCATTAAAGCCTGCTCACATGGAAGTTCAGAGAGTCCTGCCCTAGCACAACACAGTTCAATATGGAGAAATAACTATATAATTCTATATGTTTTTCCAGTATTTTTTTCTTTTGGTGTGTTAACTTGCCAGTGTTTTACTCTCCCATTCTTTCCATCATATCGTAATAACAGGGATGAAGCAGCCTTGGTTTCCAGTGAAAGGGAGGGTTAGCAGCAGGTCCACAGGAAGAATTCAGGATTCTTGCCATAAACCATCTACCACATACAGCGAACCAGGACTTCTTCCAGAATTTTTCAGAGCCAATGCAAGCCAGCAACATTCAGTGAAACATTTGTCTTGAACATCCTATAGTTATTTTAATGGAAGAAGTTGTTCACAAGTACATGGAACTCCCTTCTCCTGTTAATTTTTCTCCTTTTCTGAGTTTTTTTAACAGGACCTTACCTTTCTTCTGCATTTTTTCCTGGACAATCCACTTTAAAAGTGTCCCCATGCGCAGCACCACTGAAAAGCAGAGACCATTTTATGGATCCTTTAGACATTATTTAAGCTACAGCACATTCCTGGTGAAGTCATACTCTGCTTATCATGCTTGATTTCAGTGTCATTCGTTGAGTATAGCACAACAAGAAAAGCTCTGGGTTTGGGAGTTTTTCCTCCAAAAGTGTGCATCCCTTGTGGTTTTTATCTGAGACAATGCATGTGCCTGAATCTGCAGGCAGCCTCTAAAAACACTAAGCAGTAACATGCACCAGTCACTTTGATGGGCTACCTAAGCCAACATGAACGATCTTTTCTCCTTATTGAACTGTGCGTGAATAAAAAGACAAGAAGAAGCTGGGGAAGTAAAACCACCATCATCTTCCCATGGCTTTACTCAGCTGCTCAAAAATGTTCAGCAAAGTTCCTGTCCTACCAGCTTTTAGTTTTGTTTTGGGATGGTTTTTTTAGCATCCCTGAACAGTTTTGGAGGTGTGGATCTGTAGACACATGTAAAACCTCCCATCATGCTGTATCTAGAGTCTCAGAGTTTCTTCCTCGAGGCTGGAGCACTGCAAACATATACAAATACAGTTAAACAAATGTTTGCCCCAACACAGGAATGGGATTTTAGGCAGAAAAGAGAAATATAGATGCACACCATGTGCCAGCAGCCTCTACAGAGAGCTACTGTGGTGCAGGACTTAAAATTCTCTGCATACAAACAGTTAATCACCACAAGCATTTAAAATGTCAGTGGAAAAAGAAGTGGTTTCCAAGAGCATATAACTGCCCAGATAGCTTTCATCAGCCCAGCCACATGAAAGACCCAGAGGCAACTGCAAAGCCACCATAAACACAAGTGCCTGTGGAGTCCTCTCTGGTGCCAGATCCTGCAGCTTCGGCTATAAACAATATCTCCTATAGCGTTACATCTCAGATCGCTGGCTGCCAATCAAACAGGAAGAGAAGGAGAAGGAAGAGCTGTCTAATGCACTTCGATAAACGTACTATCTCCATTAAGAGCTATATTTTATACCTTTGTGGACTAAGTGGTTTTGCAAAAGGACAAACCTCCAAAATGTTAAGAACTCGTTGCAGGGAAAATGTAGTGGAGGCTTGGATGCTTATTTTTTATGAATATAAATATTTTTATAGACTTCAGTCTCCTCTCAAACCATTAGGCTAATGGACATAAAGCAATTGCTCTTCTTAAGTAGCATAATGGTCAAGCATTCTTGCATGTTTATGTCAATTTGGACAATACTCCAAGTGAGCAATCAACATTAGTAGGTGTTTGCAACATGTATCCATTTTCCTCACTGGTCCTGACAGAGGCGCTCGCATGGAGTGTGGAGTTTATGCTGAAAACGGTCAGAGCAAGCTGTGGCTTAGGGCTGCACATGCTGCTCTTGTCCATAGCAATGCTGCAACTGTGCACCTGGGTCTGAAGTAGTTCATTTTGTTTCCTCGTGAGAAAGGCAAGCATGATGCTCAAACTGGGATCATCCATTTTGGGGCCCAATTCTGACTGGTTTCTGGTCTGTGTGTTAGCTGAGACACGGAACGGCTCAGATCTTCACAAGACTCAGCCCACTCATTCTATGAGTGTTCGTTAATAAACTCAGGACACAACCAGTTGGAGAAGAGCAGACTACTGCTAAGGCCAAGCAGTGACTATCTGGTTTCTACTACAGCTCTTGTTTAGCATGGTGGCAGTGATGCCACTTCTGCGAGTCAAGTTGAATAGGAACGGCGTGGCAGACTGCAGCCCTGGAAAGCTGGTCTGTAATTATTTATTTAGACACGTCAGCAATAGCATTTGCATCAGGAGCTAATTGCCCCACCACTGTCATGCTAATAACTGACCATAAGCCCAGAAGTGCACACAAAAGAAAAAAAGAAAAAAGAAAGGAAAAAAAAAAGCTGAAACAGGAAAAGAAGTACTGAAAACTAACTTCCTCTCTGATAGCTTTGGAATTAGTCAGGTGAAAGAAAAGTTATGACTGACTATGGCTCTGAAACTTCTGCTAATGAAAAGTCTTCTGTAAACGTCAGCAATTGCAGACTGTGTCTTAAGTGGTAGTTTTAACTGTGTTGCATTTGGTCTTCTCAGCTGTAAGCTTTTCTTTCGAATTGAACTAACTTCTCATTTATAGTTCGTTGTTAATATTTTAGGCAAACAACAGTCCTAAATTGGCAATACTGAATTTACCACGTCATGTGCACAGAAGATCCCAGCATTACTTAATTAAACAGCATGTTGATGTCTTTTTTCCTTTTCCTTTTCTTAAGAGACTGCCTAATCAAACCAGAGCTTTTGTGCAAACTGTTCAATAGACAGCTGA
>PPHD01026147.1:0-11551 GCA_002909625.1 Bambusicola thoracicus
GGATGGATGGATGGATGGATGGATGGATGATTGGTTGGCTGAGCGAATGGATAGATGGATGGGTGGATGGACAGATTAATGCACTTGCTAAACTGTAAAATGAAATCCCCAGAAAGAAGCTATTTGGAAACTCTTAGCACTGTCTGGTCTGAAGTCACGGTGGCTGTCCGCTGTTGGGCTCAGGCTCACAGAAATGGAACAGCTTTTACAAATCTCCCTCATCACGCCAAAGGGGTAAACAAACAGGATTGCCTGCTCCTCTAACTTGGGGAAAACTTGTCCATCAGGTGATTGGAAATCTGAAAGTAATGGGAATTTTAGAAAGCAGTCATTATCTACCAGCTTTGCATTTGTATTCTGTGTTAATCCTTTCTTTGTTTCAACCCAGACAAAAACAAGGCTTCATTTTGGGGGGGATTTTTGGATTTCTGGTGCACGACTGATATTTTTTAACACCGCAAAGAGTGACTGTTCTGTAGGGGAGGATGAATATTACTCTTCCTGCTGAGGAAACTATTAATCGAGGCGAGGAATGATTCCCCTTATCTTTATTTCAAGTGCAGAATACTGCATCATGCACCAAGCTTAGTGTTGTAATTCCCTTCCACATCTGCAAGACTAACGTAATCTTTCTCCAGAAGGGCTGTAGGCAAGCTCAGGAAAGCTTTACATACGTTATGTATAAGTGTACAAAATTGCTCATATTTCGAGTGGAGGTAGAATTTATCCATTCCCTCCCAAGTCCGAGTGCTGAACACCAAGCATGACAAGCTGATCACTATAATTAACATTTTCTACAACAGTTTAAAGGAAATAAATTCGTTTTGGCTGCTTTGGGTTTTTGTTCTTACTTTCAAAAGTAACTACTTGCTATCTTAAGAAAAGCCTGCAGATGAGGCAGAGACAGAAACTGCTTATTCAGAATGTTCCTTATTATGGAAATGTTTGACTGCCCTTTTGGGATTATTTCAGAGGAATTAGGCACACAAGACTGGAAGGGAAGAAAAGGGTCTTCAAGCCACATCCCCTGAAATCTCAGCCTCGGGGCAGCCGTGTGATGCAAAAGTCCCCAGAGCATCTCTCCCGCACCCCACATGTTGGAGCTGGGTCAGAAACACAAACCACATCTATAGCTCAGCACAGGGAGAGGGAAGAAGGGACAGCAAAGGTGTCTCTGAGTGCCTGAAATCACCACTTGGGGGGATGGAGAGATGAGTATCTCAGGATATGTAACACCGAATATTGACGCCCATAGGGTTTCACCCACATGCTAAGTGCTGAGCTCAGTTATGTTGCAAAGGGTTTGTGCTGCAGTAAGACCTGCCGGCTGGGTTGGGAAGCACTGGCAGAATGGGGATGCGCCATGCTCCTCAGCTGCCTGCTCCAGGTAGGAGCTGCCTTGTTAAAAATGCATGACTCACCCTGCGATCTGCCTCAGCCCCCAGCTGCTCACTCACCTGCTGCTTTCTCTGCCTTCCCACAACGCCTTCCAGCGCACAGCGCATCTCCCCTTTGCTCTGCCATCAGCTCACCCCCAGGCTGCCAGCCAACGAGACGAGCAGAGGTCTTGCTGAAATCCAGCTTTCTCCATCTGTGCCATGCATGCAGCAGATGGACGGGCTAGATAGAGGTCCTGAGCAAAGGCCCATCTGAGCCCTGGATTTTGATGATCTGTCTATCAAACCCATTAGTGGGGCCAGCTCTGTGTACAAGCAAATGAGATTGTTGCCTGGCCAACAAACTGATGAGGGTGGTGTTAGAAGCACGGACCCACTGCTCCCTTTAGCAAGGCCAACACTGTGTAGAGTCAGGCTGCTGCCAGGAGATGGGGCAGGGCACTGCTCATGGTGGCTCTGTCCCTGGGGAAGAAGTGTCCTCAGCCAGGAGCAGAGCACTGTGGTCTCCTGGCTCTTCCCTTTATGTGTCCCTTCCCATTTCTGTGGCAAGAGGACCCCAACTCTGTGCTTTCACCAAGAGCCATCACTTGGACCCAGCCTACAAAGCAAGAGCTGAAAGTTCAGATGGATCTCGATTAGCAGAAGCCACAGCTCCAATGACAAAGGTCCAAGGCACTGACATTGGAGATTGCTCAGATGCCAGCTAACCCACTTTTGACCTCTGGGACACGCTGCAGAGCCACAGCTATGACTGTGTGACCCACAGTCCTGACTGTAGGATGAAAGGATCAGCAAGCAGCTTTCAAGCCCCCCGCATCTCTCTCCTGCAGCCGTGTCCCTGATGAAAGCACGAGCTTTTCTCCTTTTGACTCAACAGAGCCAGTAGCAGAGCGGAGGGGCAAACGAGCTTCCGTTCTGCCTTGCACATTAGCAACAAAACATGACTGACTGCGTCCTGATTGCAGACACTTTATTCTTGGTGACAGCGTGGTGGATGCACAAAGGATACAGCTGGATTTGCAGAGCCCAAGATGAGCTCTGCAGAACTGATAATTAGGAGAAATCATCTTTTTGACTTGTGAGCTGAGCACATTTGAACTGAGATCGGTGAGGGGGAATAAATATGAAAACCAATTATGTCATTTGAACCGAGCCACTTTCCTGATTATAATCACCTCCCCGTACGGGCATAAGAAAGGTGAAAAAATGCCCATGTCAAATTATTAAGTGAATTAGGGTGACCAGACTGCGCTTAATGACTCTGTCGCTAGTAGAATGTAAGGAAGTTGTCTGATGGGATTCTGAAGTCAGACGTGCACTGAGAGGGATAATTGGAGCATCAAGATGAAGATTTATGGCACCGTTGTGGCAGAGGACGCGGTGTTGCTTGTACAGCACTGCTGCGCTCCAGCAGGAGCTCTTACTGCTGCCGGGGAGTGGAGCAGTGACTGCAGAGCCTCCAGTTGTTCTGGAGGATGGGTTTCACTGTGGTGGAATCCGTCATTACACAGCCTGGTAGTCCACCACCACTCCTGGCATCCTGGCTGTGGCTCCTGGGTGGCAGGAAACCAAGAGAGGGCATTTCATTTGGAAATGAGAGAAGGATGCATCCCCAGCCTACTTGTCACCTGTGGATCCCCTAAGATGCTGAGCATCCTCAAAGAGGTACCCTGCTTCTTCCCTGGAACACATGCAGATCTCCTCTCTATCAGGTCTAAATCCACCAAGATTAAGCCAGGACTATCTCACCACAGTGTGATATATATCTATAGTGACTCTCTCACTGTGCTCCAGGCGAAGGACCCCACCACGAGCCAGCAGTCCTTGCACCCAGCTCCAGCACACACCTCATGTGACCCTCTGAGACAAACAGCTGCAGGGCTGCTTTCTGGTTTGGGCTGTGGAGGCATGGATGAAGCCTGTGCTTCAGAGCTTGCTGAGCAGTGCTGATGCACTTCAGTGCATAAGCCCGCCAAGCTTCAGCAGCTGTGTTGCCTCTTAGTGGAGATGTGCTTAAAAATTCCTTTTTGATCCTTTGTTAGCTGCCCACCGGAGGTCCCGTGGAATCTGAATTAAATACCATTAGGAGACCTTTAATCTGCAGCGTTTCCAGCAGAACCAGCTGGTCTCTCTCGAGCTCTCATTGACCTGAGTGTCTCCAACACGCTTATCCCTCCCATTGGAGAGCAGGCAGGAGCCAGGCACGCGGCAGCTCCGTTTGGCCAGGTTCCCCTGCTGGCAGAGGGGAAAAGCCAGCCTGCGCCAGCCCAGGGCTGAGCCAATGTTTGTGTGCAGGGAGGAAATCAAGGAATTTGGATGGCTTTTCCCAGCAGAGTGCCAGCAGCATCACAGAGCTTACAAACAGCCATCGCTGTCCTCTGTCCGCAAAATGATTTGGAGAGGTATGAGTGCTCGTGTCTGTCAGACTGCTTAATCTCCCTGGCTTAAGCTGCCTGTACGAATTGGAAGGCTGGCTAGATGTTCCCCAGACATCTTGTAACTTCGTCCTACCCTTTTATTAAGATGAGGAGGATTATTCGAATCTTTTGTTCTTTACAAATCCCCTTGTGCAAAGGCAAGGTGGTGCTTTAGATGAAATCTCCATCCTGAGCTGCTCAGGAGAGATGCTCTCCCTTCCCACAAAGGTTATAATGACATCCGATGTTGAAAACTCGTACCAAGGTGTCTGGGTGACCTGTGGAGCTCCAGCCTCCACGCCTGCTGCTTTCCTTCCTTTGAGCCCTATGAGCTGCGTCTCTTCAGCTCTGCAGAAGGAAGCAGAAATCTCTCATTCTTGGTGCTGGATGTATAAAGATATGCAAATTTCCACTTGAAATGGAGGACAGGAAAAGAGTTCCCTCTAAGTGCTTGAAAACATTGGCTGCTCTGACAGCCTCTGCTTGGATGCATCACTTGTTCTTATTTTAACTCGGTTTAACAGCTTGTTAATCAGCAGCACTCAGATAGAGCACGCACCAATCTCGGTCCTGCAGCTCTGCAAGGGGCAGTGTGCATCAGGGGTCCCTGGGATGAACGCTGAGGGCTCTGGGCAGCAGCCTCCAGACCACGGGCATTGTGACATGGGTTAGTGGGCACGGTTGATGGTTGGACTAGATGAACTTCGAGCTCCTTTCCAACCTTAATGATTCTATGATTCTATTAATCAGCAAGTTCCTGGCCCCAGTCACGTGCCCCATGCAAGGAGCAGGGCCCTGTGACGCAGTGCACCCACACCTCATGCATCCTCCTCGAGCCCTGCAGAGCCCAGCTTTGGTCCCAAAGAGCAGGTGCTGAGGGTGAGTCACTTCCTTGCTCAGTTTTTCCCAGGAATTGCTCAGCAGAGGGAAAAAAATGCCCCTTTTGTTGATGAGACACCCGACTGGGAGCTGTGCCAGTTTTCCTGTGGCCTTGGGGGACTTCCTTGACATTGCCGAGTGGCTGAGGTGCCTAAATACCTTTCTGTAGCTAGATTTCCATGTGCCTGAATGTCTAACCTCTGTCTTTTGCATAGTCCTTATCGATTGTATATATTTTGGAGCAAGCCTTTTACTGGCACTCCGGAGCCCACCTGGTAGTGCCACCGAAAGCCGTGCTAGGTGCCACAAAGGGCAAGGGTGGAAGCTGAACCAAAGCAGCTCTTATTAGCAGGGATGCCAGAGGAGATGCCACGCAATGTGACGTGCTCCATATGCACCCAAGGAGCCCTGTGATCCCCTCACAGAATGCAAGCATGCCAGCAGGGAAGCAATATCCGACAGCACAGCGTTTGGTTCCTGCTGTGATGCAGAGGATGTTGGCAGAATCAGGTGTCGGATCCAGCTCTCTGTTTCTGTATTTCTCCGTGTTTTCATATTGCAGAGCCTTCCCTCCTAGGTATCTTGCCAGCAAGTTGCGGTGACTTTGGCTTAGTCTTTGGGAAGTGGGGATTGGAAAGTGGAGCATCCCGTAAGCAATTAGCAGGAGGAACACGTGCATTGCAGATGGTTAATCTGCCTGCTTTCATGTGAACAAAAGAGAAGTCCCTTGAATGAAAGGAATCGGGTAACTTTCATGCAAGCTACAGTAAATGCAAATTAATTCCACAAATAAAGAAGCTTTCCTTCTTGGAGCCAAGAAAACATTTCTCAAAGTCTGTATTTTAGATATACAATAATCTCTTTTATACCTCAGAAAGCCGTCCCTGCCGTGAGCAGTCTGATATCTCCCTCGCAGACAGTAATCAGCTCATCACCAGCGCTCAGGGATGAATATTAATGTCGGGTTGTTCTCCTTGCGTTCAGGCACATCCAGTCATGGTGCTGGAGCCGGCTCCCCCAGCTCTGAGCTCTGGGGCACCCAAAGTGCTCAGCATGGACCCATTGCCCTCCTCAGCTCTAGGGTGGATGGGGTTTGGAAGCTGCAAAAAATGCTGCATCCATTCAGCTTGCTCATCTGGAGACGGACCGTGTTTCCCTATGAGGACATCCTCAGCTGCTCCAGGACAGCCTGAGGCAGAGCTTTCAGCTGGTGGGAGCACTGCGGCACTGAGGGGCATGGTTTATTGGACATGGTGGTGATGGTCAGTGGTTGGACTGGGTGATCTGAGTGGTGTTTTCCAACCTTAAAGATTCTGTCATTCTATGATTCTACAGCTGAGACAGATAGAAAGCTGGGGCATGGCAGCACTTGCAGCAAAGCCTCCGATGCTCCCAGTGCTGATTCTTTCCATCTTGAGCTCAAGGAAGAGCTGTGAAATCCAAAGCAGTGTCGGGCTTCTCAGCCTTTTCCAGCATGACGGATTTGGAAGTTAGTGAAGCTGATGGCATTTGCAAGGATTTGGCTTCAGATGAAACAAAGAAAACCCATCCCTGGAGAGAGAGCATGCAATGGGGAGCAAAGGCAGTGTGTGAGATGGAGAGGAGGGAGCGCAGTGGGGGTAGAGGAAAGGACACAAAGCAAAAGATGACTTTAATTTCTTTCTCCATTAGGCTCTTTATGAGCACCCTGGCAGACCCCTGGCTGCTGCTGCAGTGTCAGCGTGCAAATCAGGGGCAGAGTACATTGGGACACCTGCAGAAGTCCCATCTCTCACTGCAGCTCTAAGAGCAGCAGGAATGGGGAGACAGCAAGGGGCAACTAGGTCCAGTCCCTGGGCACCGAGCTTTTGTCATGATGCTGCCAAAGTTTTGCCTTCAGCTTCCAAAAAAGAGGAGAATTCTCTGGATCTGATGCAGGTTGCAGTTTCACGAGGAACCAAGTGAAATAGAGGCAGGGGCCAGGAGACAGTAAGAATAATCCTCACTTTCCTTACCTGGGCACGGAAACATCTCCTGTTCCCAGGACTGAGCAGGGGAATTTGCACCTATCCAAACCCATCTGCAGCTCCAGCTTCTCCCCATGTCACCAGTGCAGGGACAGGACAGCAGTTTGGCAGCAGCACACATGGAAACCTCCGTTAGGGGCATGGGAAGCTGCCGCAGTGCCAGCGAGGCAGGCCCTGGAGTATTAGGGCTAATAGCCATCACGACCAAATTAATTCAAATTGCATTCAGCCTACCATTAAAGCGTTGTTGGTGGCAGTGCTTCCCCATCCGCTCACATTTTCGTGAAGTAATTAAAGTCATTAGAATGTAAACCAGCTTTTTTGGCTTGGGAAGGGAAAGAAAACAGGAAGGGAAAAGGGAAGCTGAAGAACAGCTTATCTAATATTCCCATTGTTTCCATATATACTAATGAGTTCCGTTCTTCAGCCATCTCCACACTGAAGCAGACGTTGTGTACACAAAGGAAAAAATATATATAACTATGAATATGAAAATGGAGTGAAATAGGAGATTTGGGGAGACCCGAGGAGCTGCTGCTCCTCCCCTCTTCCCGCCCTCCTCATCCTCCTCATCCCTCTGGATTACCGTTGGGGCAGTGCAGGTTACTGGGGTCGCATGGGGACAGAGCACATCAGAGGAGTTTGGGGGGCATCTGGGAGGCTTGTTGTGCCTGCAAACAGAGCAATACCTTTCTCTCTGCGGAGATCTTGGAGGGGACCAAGGGGCAAGTAATATTGGATGCAGCAGCTGTCTGGGGGCTCCCAGAGTTCAGTCAGTGCTTATTGGGCCATCTCTCACCCTGCCTGACTCTTCTCCCACTATCAGAGTTGGAAGCAGGTTGGAGGAGCAGGAGCAGGCTGAGAGCTTAGCTTTCCCAAGGGATCACTCCATCTAAGGATGAGGTCCTGAAAGCTGGGCTGGATTAGGAGGCTTGTGAGCACCCCTGGCTTATGCTCAGCGGTTTGCAGCGCTGGGACAGGGGGGAAGCAACAGCAGGCAGGATGTGCCAGAAATGGTGGAGTCACCGTTCCTGGGGGTTTTCAAGAAAAGGATAGATGTGGCACTGAGGGACATGGTTGAGTGAGCATGGTGGTGATGGGTTGGTGGCTGGACCCAATGATCTTGGTGGCCTTTTTCAACCTTAATGATTATGATTCTATCCCTGGGCTGGATTTGCAGGCAGCTGGATGACAAGGTGGAGCAACACTGTACCTCTGCTTTCCCAGCTGTCCCAGTATGGCCCAGTCCAAGCCCTAGGGAGGCAGTGTGGATGTCACACCTAGAGCATCCTTTACCCAGCCCCAGGATGCCAAACTGGGATCCCCACCAGCAGCTGTTCCTGCATGCATGCATTGCAGCTGGGATAACAAGCCCTGGGAGGCAGAGCAGGGAGAAGGAGCATTTATTGGGCAGATCTATGCTGAGGGGCTGTGCTCACGGCTGCCCGAATCCCCCCGCACCATCTCCCTGCGGCTCAGACAAAGCGCTCCTTTGAGAGCACAATACAGCAATCACCCCGGGCATTCAACCCACCTGGGCCTCTCATCCGAGCAACGCTTTCAATCAGACAACACGAAAAATAAGAGAGATTCACTTTTCCATTGGCATCAGCAAAAAAAGAAGAAGAAGACGCCAATTGAGCCCAAGGGGCTAAATAGCGTCTTTCACTCCATTTTCTATGGGCTCCTGAAACCATGGGAGAAAATTGAAATCTGTCTCTTTCTGTCTCCTTTTCTTTCATTCTTTCTTCTTTTTTTTTTTTCTCTCTCTTTTTTAATAGTTCCTGGTACGCAGGGCCTTGTACCAGGACTGGCGTTGTGGGGGATGAATCTGGAGTCAGGTGGCAGGAGGTTTGTGTCCTATCCGCTGCGCTCGCTGCGATTTGGGATAATGCGCTGCTGGCTTGTCAGGTGCTGATGGGGAGCAGGAGGGGTGGGGGGCTGAATGCATTTTTGATTGCTATAATTGCCACAGATTGGCTGCTTGAGAGGAGCTAATTAACAAGGAGGCTATGGGCGGATTATACTTGCAGAACAAAATCCCATGCAGATCCTTTCCCTTTGTGCCACACGCATGAGATCATTGGTAGGTGATTATGGCTGTGAATGTAGGGCTAATTTACTTTGCACGTCTGACAAAAATCCTGCACATAATAAGCCACAGAAGTAGCTCAGAGTGGCCCGGTTCAGAGGGGAAAGACTGCTAAAGCCATGAGCCCAGAGCTAGGTTAGTTCCTGAAGCCCCTCATTTCCCCATGTAAGTGCAGCTGCCCGACAGCTCTTCCCACTGCCTTGGTTTCCCTTCCCTTCCCAGTAGAGAAGGCAAGCTTGTAGCTCTGGATGTCTGCACAGCACTGGGCACCCTTTCAGGGAGGTTGCTATAAAGGAAAGAATGGAAATATCATCGTGCCATCAGACAGCACAGCAAAAATAGCACCCAGAAAGCTGCGCACGTGGAAAAAATAGCAACATCGTGAGCACTCTTGCTCTCAGAAGAAATGAATGTAAGCAGCAGCCCCAGCTGTTCCTGCATCCTCAAGATTAGGGAGAAATGACAGGCTGGGGTAGCTCCACCACCCTGCTCCTGCTGCTCTGACGTTTTCTCATGAACATATCTCCTACATCATCCCAAGTTTCCTCCACCCATCCACCCATCCACTCGTCCATCTACCCATTCATCCACCCACCCACCCACTCACCCGTCCATCCATCCACCCATCCATCCAATCATCCATCCATTCATCCATCCATTCACCTATCCACCCACCCATCCACACCCCTCCAGCCCTTAGGATTTAGGAACGGGATAGACTCTGGTGTAGCCCTGTCTTGATGTGGGGAGCTGGGGAAGGGCTTGGCCAGGGTCCATTGCTGCTGTCTGGGTTGGTGTCACTTTGCTGGCAGTCAGGCAGCTTGATTAAATACCATTGCAGTATTCCTCCTGAATAAATCACATCGTTCCACTCAGAAACAGAACTGATATTGCGGGTTTGGTTAGACCTTTTGTAGTACTGGTTAATTTTCATTCAGAATATTTTCTACAGTTTCAGTGGACTTTTTCTTTGTGCTCTTTTATCTTCATTAAAGTCAACATTTTCAGAGGAAAAGGAAAAAAACCATTTTCCAAGGTGTTTTGAGGGGTTGTTGGTTTTGTTATTGTTGTTGCTGTATTTTTTTCTGTAAATAAAGTCAGCACTCTGGGCTCCAAATCATGGACAGGGAGATGATCTGAGGAAGGAAAGGATTCATTTTACCACTGTGATTTTTTGATTAAGGCCACTGTTTCAACGATAGTGGCTCCCTGTTGATACCAAAATGAAAACATCACTGGAGTATCTTCTAATAAGAATATGCTGTTCTGTAGTACTTCCTCAGCTTTATTCCATTTTCTGTTTACTGACTGTGTTCTGTTTGATGGTTCTTAGAAAACAGAACTCCAAAGCTGCTTTTGTCGTAGGAACAAGGACTGCTCACTTAAATTTGAAATGTAAATGAATCAGGCCCAGAAGGAGAGATCTGGGTCTGCAGATTAGGAAATGGGACTCATTTAAGCAGCAAGAAAGGAAATAAGTAAATAAATACATAGTGAAAAATAAAAAATAGGAAAGGTCCTGGGCTTAAGCCCTGAGTGAAATAACAAGAGTTGATGGGGCTTTTTAGTGCCCATCACTCCTGTCCCAAAATTCGCTAGTGATACACCCTCAGGAGCCTGGACCCCACAGAAAGCCAGCTCTTTCAAGGCACTCTGCCATGGGAATCATTGGTGACATCTTAGTCCAGGCCCTGGTTTTGTTGTTGGCCATGGCTTGAGGACATCCCAGCTCTGGGAACTCAGCCTCCACCGGAAGCCCAGACTGACATGCAAGAGGTACGACCCTACCGGCTTGGGATGCAGCCAAGAGGCAGGCAAGCCTCTTCTGCTGGATTGTGCTTAGACAGAACATTTGGGCATCCTTACAGTTGATCCCAATTGAAATTCAATGCTAGCTTGACATTTGAAGCAATGTCCCCATCATGCTGAAGTTCCTCTTTTCAAGCAAACTCTCTATTCATTTTTTCTCTACTTAACAAGATGCTTTCCATCCCTCCAGTCTGGAAATTTCCCTTTGGAAAGTTGGAAAGGGGACACGACAGAAGGCGAGGATCAAGCCCAAAGATATGAAGTCACCTCCAAATGCAATGTAGCCTCACTGAGATAATCATACAGTTCTGAAGGTTGGAAAAGGCCACTAAGACCATCTAAGCCAACCATCAAGCCATTATCCCACCTTGCCCACTAAAGGGAGGGGGGTGGTGAAAAGGGAGGATGCTGTCAGGGGTTGGCTTTTTTTAATCATTCACATTAACCCGTTAGCATGATTTACCTTCATTTCTAAGTAAAATATGTATCTCCTGTGCTGTGGAGAGACAGGTTGTCACAGAGGTGACACACAGGACAGAGATAGGGGCCGTGCGCATGGCTGACGCGTCCCCATTAACACCATGGCATTTGGGCTGGCACCTTATCTGGGGCTGACTTTTGAATTCATTGCTGCTTCATTACAGGGTCGGATCCTGCCTGGGGGCGGCCGTGGAGGCACAGTGTTGTCTCCCAAGAGCACAGGGTGGGGGGTGGCTGATAAGGGAGGGAAAGGAGCAGGAGAAAAGCATGATGACGGATGCAGCCCAGACAATGGAGCGCTATCCGGCTGCAGGTGGGAAGCTGGCGGGTGCTCAGCCCAGATAACAGCACTGCATGCATGCAGCCCTCACCAGCGTGCTGCAGGTGCTGCTGGTCCCTCAGTCACATCCTGGTTTACCCTTTCCCAGTCCCTTTCAGGGATCCTGCTTCCACAAAGGGCTATGACCCTCT
>PPHD01026148.1:0-11551 GCA_002909625.1 Bambusicola thoracicus
TCCCTCAGCCTGTCCTCATAGGAGAGGTACTCCAATCCCCTGATCATCTTGGTGGCCCTTCTCTGGACCCTCTCCAACAGATCTCTGTCTGTGACAGAGATACATGGCAGAGAAGTTAACCCAGCACCTCAGGGACAACTACGTAGGTTTTCTCTGCTTTTCTCTGCTGCAACTCCTCAAGCCTCTCTGGGGTTGACGGATGGCTTGAAGTTTTCCCATCAGTGCTATTTTTAGGACAAAACCAAGTCTGACCAATCTCTGGGTGTTGCAGCTAAGTGGTTGTGTCATGTGGGGTTTTGTTGAAGTAAAGACTAAAAGTGCCTCGGAGAAGTGATTATCTGAAATCAATCGGTGGCTGGAGGCCCACCAGCAGCTGCCTGACCCGGGAAGCTCTGGTGACTGCAGCACACGGGGAGCTCGGGGCTGGCAGAGAGGGCGTTCAGCAGCAAGGCTGAGGCTTTAAAAGGGCTGGGAGATGGCATGCGTTACTGTGGCTGCTCCGTGGGTTGCGCTGCTTCCAGGGAACTGTCAGCTTCAATTTGTGCCTCCCATTGAGGAGAAGAAAGATGCTCCCATACTTGGGGGCTAATCTGTCATTTCTTTTGTACTCGGCGGGGGTAAGAATGAGAGGATCCCCTTGTAACATGAAAACGGAGCAGAAAAAGACAAATTTAAAGAAAAACAAAAGCAGACGGCTCTTGCGTCACACTTAGAGGACTTGCTCCTTACAGAGGCCACCGCGTGCAGAGCCCGGGTACAAAGAGAGAGGTGAGGTCGGTGCTTGCAGCTGCCAAAAAGCAACCGCGGTGTGTGCCAGGGGACCGGCCCTGCTCTGGGGCAGCACGTCCTGGGGCTGGGCACAGACTGGCTGCAGTAGAACCAGAGCAGCGCAGGGCACTGTGGGGAGCACGCAAGTGGGGACCTCCACGCCCAGCCCTTCCGAGGAGCCGGCGCATCCCTTTGCTCTTTATCGTCTCCAAAATCTGTCCACGGGCTGCCTGTCCCCACTGCACGTAGCACGGGGACAGAGGCAGAGCAGCCAGCCCTTTTTTGGAAACGGCAAACGCTGCCTCTCGCCTTCTCTGCTGCTTCTTCACGACAGGGAGGTGGGGGCACTGCCTGCGAGGCACCTTGCTTCTGGATGGGATCTGCAAGAACCACAGAGAAAAAGGCAGCTCTGGGGGGTTTGTGGATGCGCTGTGGTGGAGTTCGGGGCACACTTTGTCACCCTGAGTGGTTGCTCTGTGGTAAAATAGGATAGAGTCATGTTGATAAAATATCACAGATTCATACAATAACTCAAGTTGGAAGAGACCCATGAGGATCACAGCTCCAACTCCCGGCTCTGTACAGCACCATGTGAAGTCCAAACCTTGTGTCTTAGAGCAGTATCCAAACTCTCCTTGAACTCCGGCCCTCGGGGCCATGCCCACAGTCCTGGGCAGCCCGTTCCATGCCCAGCGCCCTGTGGTGCAGCCCCTGTCCCTGACCCCTAGCTGCCCCTCCCCTGACACAGCTCCATGCCATTCCCTCAGGCCCTGTTGCTGTCACAGAAAGCAGAGCTCCGTTCATAAAGTTGAACGAAATGGCCGTGCGCCTCGAGAGCACAGAGAGGCAGAGCACCCTTCTCACACAGGGATCCCAGGCACCTCTCCTGTACAAACCACAGATTTCTCCCATTGCATTGCTCATTCTGTTACATAGAAGCCTTAAGCCCTAAACCATAACTACCAGAGAGCAGTAAGGAGATATGGTAAAGCAAACTGCTCCCTTCCTTAAGCAGGAACCTGGAAATGCATTCCACCTGTTGCTCCTCAAAAGGAAAACCAAAATGAACAAACTCCCTCATCCTACCAAGAAAGTGCTGCTTGGATGCTGAAATCTAAAGCAAGGTTATGGATGCTGGGGTTTTCAGAGTCCACCCAGCACGAGTGCTCTCTGTACTAATGAGCAGCACAGGCACCATCTTACGTGACTTAGTCCAAGTGTTTTAGTCAGTGACTGTGAAAACGTTATATTCATGAAAGAAAAGGCGGATGTGGTGCCTTTGGGACTCACGCCGCCCCATATACACCCACCTGTGCCTACTGAGGTGCGGAGGCTGTGTGGGGCCATCTGTGCCGCTGTGGCTATAGAGGACATCATCCTCCAGCCTGGCCATGGCAACCTGGACCACATTACATCTCTTCCTGCCGCGTGACAAGCAAATGAAAGGGAATACCCCAGAGGAGGCAGGGGAGGCAGCATGGGAATCTCACCCCTTCCTCCAGCCCCCGTTGGGGTATGCCCCCACCTTCTGTTTATTCAGAAGAGAGTGATGTTGGTGAAGCGTAATGAGCTGCTGGGGGATATGAGGGTAATGCTGCTGCTTGGGAGCACTCCTGCTCTGGGCTCCGGCTGTATGACAGCATCAGAGCACGGTCACACCAGAGCACAGTCACGAAGGAGAGCGTGGCGGTGCTCACGGCCAGATGAGCGGGCTCAGAGATGGGGCTGGGAACGCATCGGGCTCCTGACAGAGGGGATGGATGAAAGGGCGTGCAGGAGGAACGGCCACACACGCACACAGACGCGCGCACACTGCTTCCAGAAAGCTTTGCACAACTTTGAATGAAGGGCAGCGGGGTGCCCGGCCGCCCAGCACTGGGAAGGTCGGCCCCAGGATCCGGGCGACCTTTTGTAACCGGGGCAAACCCGGGAGCAGTGCCAGGCTGTGATGCGTTTGCATCAGCCCTTGGGAATGAGCCAGGGACCAAAAGGAGAACTTAAGAGGGTCTGAGCTCTCCTCGGCCGTAATACCGTGGAAGCTCGCTGGAAATAGACAGCACCCGAGGAAACGCCGAGACTCTATTTTAGGACGGAACCAAGGCAGAGCACTCGGTGAATATACGACGGCGGCCCCCCGCGCGGCTCTCTCTGCCTAATAAGAGCACCCCGAGAATTTCACCTCATTTGCACGGCGAAACCCGCAGCCGTCCGCTCCCCTCCTCGAACGCCCACCCCGCGCCCCCTCCGGCCCCGCAGCCCCGGGCTCGGCTCGGCGAAGCTCCGCGGATCCCGGCTCCCGACCCCCGGTACCTGCAGCTGTCGCCGGGTCCCAGAGGCTCACAGCGCGCCCCGGGACGTGGTTTGCCCGCTGTCTCCCCGGGCTCCTCGGGCACAGCGGCGCTCCATCCTCGGAAAAAATCGCACTGATAATTTAAGTAATTTTTGTTATCGCCGTTTTTAAAGAGGAGGGCTGCGGGCTGCCTCCGTTCGCACTGCCCGCTGCTCTGGCAGCCAGCGCAACCGCCGCCGGCTTTTCCTCGCCGAGCTACGGGAGGAGGAGGAGGAAGAGGAGGAGGAGGCGCGGCGCTGCCCGCCCCCGCCGCGGTGAGGGCGGTGCGGGGCCCCGGCGCGTTCCCGACGCCGCTCCCGCGGCTGTGCACCTCTTTCTGGGGGGGGCTGTGCGGCCCCCGGGGCGAACCCCGTACTTCTGACTCGCCCCGTACTTTTGACTCGCCCCGTTGTATCTTTCTCGTGTTTTTTTAGCAAGAGGAGATGGACAAGGAGTGGACTCCTGCCCTCTTGCTGTCCCGTGCGCTGCTGGCTGTAATGGACACAGGTCCAAACATGGAGTGTTGCGAGGGCAGGGGGCAGCAGGCGAAGGTGCGACAGAGGGAAGAACGCAGTGATGAACAGCACTGAGAGTTTTTCCTTTCGGCCCTCTATGCTGCGTCTCAGTGAGAGAGACAAAAATACAGGAATGCTGCGGCGTCCCCGAAACTGCAGGGTATTTCAGTCATAGGACCATGGAACCATAGAATCGTTCAGGATGGAAAAGACCACTGAGACCATCTGGTCCAACCATCAGCCCACCCCCACCATGCCCACTGCCCACGTCCCTCCGTGCCACATCCATACGGTTCTGAACACCTCCAGGGATGGGGACCCCACCACCTCCCTGGGCAGCCTGTGCCACTGCCTCACCGCTCTTTATGAGATGAAGTTCTCCCTAATATCCAGCCTAAATATTTCAGTTTCGGTCTTCCATCCAAAATAGTCCAAGTTGCTGTAAATGCATCTCTACAGAGATCAGGTTCTGAACTGCTGCCCTTAGGACTTCATCCTTTCTCTTCCACAGCTCTTTTTGTACAGGGTTTTACTTCAGCCATCACCCAGCAGTAGCACCCAACACCTACGCCCTATTTGCCATAGGATTTGCTGTCCTTCCTCCAACAGCTCAGGCTGCTGCGGAGCCCTTCTCCAGGCTCTTCCCATTTCTCTGGAATAGGTATTGATCCAACACTTTCCTTAACTGACTTTAAGCAAAACTCAAACCTGTGCTTGGTGTAGATGCACCTTAACACCTCGTTAACATCTTTACTTGGTTTTAGTATTGAATGCAAATGGAAGGAGGGAGAGGAAGAGGGACAGGGGGACAACGGCAAGGCTGTGGGCTTGGTAAATTGGCACAGTTTGGGTGGTGGCTCAAGAAGACCCTACTGGTGCTCTCCCTTATGCCCGGATCCTTTCCCACTTGGGTCACGTTCACCCTTCCAAATGCCAGTGCTGCCCGTGGAACACACAGGGTGATGCTGTGTGGGGAAGCTTGTGAAATGGCAGTAAGAGTTTGGGTTCCACAAAGCATTGTGCTCACAGACAAGAAAAAAACCACCAACCTCACCGAATAAAAAAAAAAACCCAGCTGCCAACTCCAGCTGACCTACAATCTGAAGTCATTTCCAGCAGTACTAATGAACATGTGGTATTTATATCATATGCTGAAAATAAACAGCACCCTGAAGCCCTCGGAAGTAGAAACAACAGAATATGGCCCCAGACTCTCACAAAGCACGTGTGCTGGGGGAGAAGTGTAGAGGCTGCCACTGGCACCGTGGTGCTGCTGTAGGGCCCGGGGCGTGTTGTTAGGGTCATCCCTGCAGGTCTCTGCCTGGGCCGTCTCCATGTGCTCCACATGGGATGTGAATGGGGAGGGCATGGAGGAGAAGTCGCTTTCTGGAAAAAAGCAGCTGCGTGTTTCGAGCTGTGGAATGTCAGGGGAAGAGGAGAGGGAATATTTGTGGCAATGCCGAAAGCTATAAATGTCTCATCATGCATACTTAATATGCTTTTGAGTCCATTTCAGCCTTTTAGGGGGGTGGCAGCTCTCGCTGTGGAAGTCTAGTTAATTTGTTATAGGTTTTCAGTGCCGTCAGCTAATTGCAGCGTCTGACTTCAACCTTGTGCCTCCCACAGTAGTTCCTGGCAATTGCTCTGCGTGCCCCATGTTGCAAACTCCCTCTGGCCTCATCAGCCTTCTCTTCCAGAAGATTTTTTGAACCTAAGGTTGCAGATGTAAATGCCTCCTTCATTTGCAGCCTCCTCTTTCAAGGAAATGTTCTCCATCCTATGCAAATACGTGTGCCGAGGGATGTGGGAGCTGTTTCTCTTGGTTTCTCAGTACTGTTTTGCATAGCAAACGTGGAAGTCTAATTCCCTCCTGTCACCTCTAGCCCTATGTGGGTTCCCACTTCCCTGCTCTCAGGGCTGCTGCTTGCCAAAGGGAAGGCTGAGCAGGTTTGAGGATGCTCTAGATAAAATCTTTGCTCCACACCGTCCTTCCGAGCACGCATTCATCACGACACACGTGCTTTTGAAAGGATCGGGTCAGTCATTCCACGTGTGTCTTGTTTTGCTAATTCAGTGGAAAATGCCAGAGAGATCTGCCTCCCTCCGTCATTAGGCCGGATCCGAAGCTGCCATTGTATTGTGGTCACGGTCATGCTACTACCCCTATAAATTATTCACTGGATTGCAGTGTAATCTGCTGTTATGTTAAAAATAGGTCAACACGAATGTCCTCAGTGCAATTTCCAAGTGACAACAGCAAAACCGATTCTGGCTTTGTCTCTACAAGAAAGAGTGACCTCTGCAAAACAGCAACTGCCGGTTGTGCTGCACTTACATATCCCTGCTGGGCTTCCGTGCACCTTTACAAGCAACACTTCCAGCAATGGCAACCCCACGCTGTACTTGAGAGATCTAAGCCTAAGTTCTTCAATTACCTGCTGGGCTTCACAGGAGCACTCTGCTTTCTATTAGCCTTTGCTCTCAGGCCAGAGAGCAAATCATGCTTCCCAGGAGAGAGATTAGAGCACACCTAAATGCTATGCTACTCCCAGACACCTGGAAGGCTTCTTGCAAGGGCCAAGCAGGATTTTCTGGCCGATACATATCATAGAATCACAGAACGGCTTGGGTTGGAAGGGCCCTCAAAGCCCACCCAGCCCCACTCTCAGCCATGGGCAGGACTGCCCCCCACCAGCTCAGCTGCCCACGGCCCCATCCAACCTGGCCTTGAGCGCCTCCAGGGATGGAGCACCACAGCTCCTCTGAGCAGCTGTGCCAGTGCATCACCACCCTCTGAGTAATTAATTTCTTCCTGATGTCTCACTTTAATCTCCCCTGTTTGAGTTTAAAGCCATTGCCCCTTGTGCTGTCACTACACTCTCCAATAAGGAATCCTTCCTTGTCTCTTCCATAGTCCCCGTTAGGTGCTGGCTCCCCAGAGCAGCAGAGTCACCTTCAGGCTGACTGCCACTGTCCTCTACAGGAACTTGGAAAGGCTTCTGGAGAGCCTCTCCCCTCATCAAACTCTCTGAGGGAGGACCCTGTGAGGATCACAGTGAAAGTGTGGGATATCCTTGTATCTTCCCTGCTGTACCGCCATGCAGATAGACATCCCAGTCCTGGCTGACTTCAGACACCTGGAATCTGGGGGCTGGAGTTGGCAGACAGCTTGGTGGCAGTGCTCAGCACAGCGTGCAGACAGCAATTTGCATGGATGTCTCTCATCAGCACATTTGTTTCAGCAAGAGGCTAGAGGAAGTGGCCACTAGACGGTGGCCTGGGGCTTTGGATGTCTGAGGTAGATTAGGCCCGCCCCACCCTTCATGGGGGACTATTTGTGTGTTTTTTTCCTATTGTAACTCCCTGCTCTGTTTCCATGGAAGTCTCCGTACCCTTTTCGTGTGGGAGGGAGTGCCTGGGTGCATTTTCCCCTCATGGACAGACATCCCACACGAGATTCCTACAGCAGGTGGCACACCCAGGAAGGCTCCCCTAGGAGCACAGGTAGCAAACCTGGGACCTCAGTCCAAAAAGGAGGTGAGTGATCAGGTTTGAGAGCAGAGAGCAGGACAGGCGCTTCCACTTGGAAAGGCCTTTACAGGAGAGGTAAAAGCCAAAGACCTGATGCTGATTATAAGCAACTTGGGCAGGGCTGGCCATGCACAAATTCACCTTTTTTCTTGGCTAAACATGCAGCTTCTCGAGTTGGTTACTCTGTTCCCATATTTCCACCTTCTCTGTCAGATGGGGCTGCTCGGTACATCTGGCCTGCACTCGCTGCCCTCCTGCAGCATTTGTTGCTCACCTTCTGCAGTCTGTTGGCGCTCACTTGTTTTTCTGCTCACACCCTTTAACCACTGTGCAACCATTTCTCCCCTTGTACTTCCCGTCACTGTGTGGCTGCTCCACCCTCAGGTTCCCCATTTTACTTTCTTCTTCACGTTGCTTTTGCAGCTCTCACGGCACTTTATGGGAAATAAAAAGGTCACTTCAGCTGACGTTCTGCAGTGGTTCAGGTCCTGAGCATCCCAGGACCTCTGGCCAGATGCTCAGCACAGCTGGGTCTTTGGGAATGACTGATGTGTACATAAGGCAATGGATGTGCCTTGTGGCAGCAGACGTGTTGACAAGCCTACACCCTACCTGCCCTCAGATACCTGTCCTAGGGAAGCAGGAGGAAGGAACCACTGACCATACTATTTTTCCCCCCAGAACCATCTCCCTTCAGAGTCAAACCAGTGGGCAGCAGCCCCTCTCCCAGGCAGGTTTTGGTGGCCATGGCAAGGAGCAGAGGGGTTGGAGGGAGCAGCACATTCCAGTTCCTCAGCCTGCTTAGCAACCAGAGTTGCTCTTGTGCATGCCGAGTGTGTGGATGGCATGTCTATTGCTGCAGCTCTACCCTAAGCTTTGTCCCTTGTTGTTTTCAAAATGTGTTCCTTGTTTGCTAATTTAAGTTGCACGGAGATCTGCTGGAAATTCATTTTGCTTTCCTGAACAGCTGAAAGTCAGCAAAGCAATGCAATGATCAAAGCCACTATAGTGATCAGAGAGCTAAAGGTACGATGGTGTCAGGCTGCTTTTTGGGAGCGTGGCTGTCAGACAGCCTCTTCTGTGCTGAGCTGAGCTCTTGCTGCTGGATGGCCTCAAAACCTGGCTCCCACATTGCCCAGATGGGTGAGGAGAGTGGGGGGCTCCTGTGGGGAATGAGGTGTGGGCCCACAGGTCAGGTGCCTCCTCAAGACAGGAGCAAGAGTGCCCTATCAGACTGTCTCCAGGACAGGATTCATCCCTGTGGACAGAAGCCTTCCTGCTGGGATCATCTTGAATCTTTAAGCCCTCTCTTGGCTCCTTCCCGCTTCCTGGATCCTTAGTACTTCCTGCCCCAATCCTCACCATGCGTCCCTGCAGCAGGCTGAGCTCCTGCTATGTTTTGGTGTCTCTTTGGGATGGATAATAATGTCCACTTCCAAAACCTGATGGTTTCAGCAGGACTGCAGTTGAAATGTGGGCCCAACTACATCCAGACTGCCTGGAACTGTCTGGGCCTGCCCTATCCATGCCCACCTCATGTTACCAAGAGGGCACCAGGCCCAGAAGGTCACGAAGGACAGTTGTTATATGGGGTGAGGCACTGTGGGGTTGGAAGGGACCTCTGGAGATCATCAAGTCCAACTCCATGCTAAAACAGGTTCCTAATAAGATGGTTTCATTACAGAAACCTAAGAGGAGTCCTCTGGTACAGAGGCTCTGGGCAGAGGCATCCTCAGCATAAAACCAGAGTTGCCTGGAGATCTCTTCCAGCCAGGCAGCAGCATGTTGACCCACACTGGGTCCCCAGCACGAGATACCCCCGAGATACCCCACAGCCCTCTTCCTCATTGTCACATATTTCTGTGGCTTAAATATAGCAGATACAAAACAAGTGCAGTGCACATGAAATGCCATTCGGGGGAGCGCGCTGAACATGCTGCCTGAGTAACATAAGGAGCCCAAAGAGCATCTGCCAAATATTTGGGCTGAGATGCCAAAGAAGAGAGGGGTCCTCAGTGCTGACCAGGCCGTCAGGCTGGTGCTGTGAGCATCTCTAAGGGATATCTCTTGGGGAGGAGGCAGGCTGCCCGTGATCCAGCCAGCCCTGCAGCTGCAGGAGCTGCCTTCCCAGGGGTGTGACGTGGCAGTGCAATGGGGTTACACGACACCAGGGAAACGAGGCCAGTTTTTGAATGTCTGACCCTGCTAGTATATTCAGCGCAGTGCTTTTTGAAGCAATTAATGACAACAGCTTGGCACCGATCAGTGGCTGGTGTTGCTGATTAAGCTAACTCTTCTTTGGCTTGTGGCCGGCAGCAGGAATAGAAAGGGCAGGAAGCTCCCCAGAGCTGCAGGAGAGGCAGAGCAGCTCAGGACCTTCCCAGCTGCCTGCTTTTCCGTGGGAAAACTGAAGAAAAAAGCAATGGCCACCCAGCTCCAGAGCTGTGCTCAGCCACGCTGGAGGGTTGGCTTCTTAAGCTTCGTTTGCAGTGGGATTCCAGAGATGCTATCCAGCTCCAAATCCATCTCCACCCATAAAATCTTTATCACGCAAGGTGCTCCTGGGATGGAAATCTGTCAGATGCGTGTGAATGCCACATGTCATGGCTTGATCACCAGAGCTGACATAACGAAAGCTCCCCTAACTGTTCTGTTTATAAATAAGGCAGCTCCTCCAGATGCCACCACAGAAGTCAGCAGTTCCCTAGAGGAATGGGCTGTGCTCTGCACATCATCTCCATTAAGAAACTGCAGTGAGCTCTGGTCTGCTGATTTCTGAGGCGGTAAAAGACCTAATTTGCTTTGTGCTACCTCTGTTAGCTCCATGGCATCAGCTGGGTCCTCCCCTATTTTTTTTCTTTCTTCTTCCCAAATAAGAAAATTTAGGTTTGCTCCCAGGAGGCTGTGTGCCAAGCCACGCTCACATGATGAAACGGGAGGTGTTGCAAGCACTCGTGTGCAATGCCACTTACACCTTGGACAGGCACAAGCATTTAGGGAAGTTGAGGGCTTTGCTTCCCAGGACGGTCATTTCACTGAAAGTCCTGCCTCAAGGGGAGGCTTCAGTATTTGGGGCTGGGTTATTTTCAGTGTTTCCTTCTCTGTGATGTGGATTGCTATTAATTAGAGGAAAGCTCCTTCTCAATTTTTGCCTTTCCGTCTTTTTACTTTTTGAGCTCCAGGCATAATTTTCAAGTTCCAGCTCTGAATTTTCCAGTTCCAGGCTCCTTGCACTTAAACCAGAGTGAGCAAGCATCATCCCCCCCACCCCCATCCATAACTTACACAGCACAGGCCTTGCACTCAGCGTTTCCTAGCTGTATGGGAACTGTTGAATCATGGCCTGAACCTCTTGATTGACCACCTGAGGCGAGCTCTGAGTCACCTGCAGGGGCACAGGTGAACACAATTTCACCTGAGTGAGGTGAGCCATGCTCCACCCCTCCTAGACCCCATTTAAGGGCTGACTCCCAAGGAAGAAGGATCTCTATCTGGAGATCATTCCTTTTGGAGCCCTTTTGCAAGCCTAGAATGTGGGTAAGATCTTTTCTCGTTGCTTCTTTGTAATGTGATAATCTCTCTGGTCCAATACCTGTTTGCCATACACCTGGCAAAGTTGCTCCACCTATTGCCCAGCCATCAGGTGCAGGGGGCTCTCAGTGGCTGTGCAAACAGTGGCTGTTCTTCTGCACCCACAGCAGAAGGTCTGTCACTGCAGCTGTGCCTCCCACCCATCAGATGGGCCGTTTTTGAGGTAACAGTCACAACAGCGCCCCCATTCAAATTATTTTACTGTTCTCAGGTGGCAGGTCCAAGGTTTGGAAATACTGCTCTGAATTCTGTGGAGCATGACAGCACCCCTCACCCCACTGTGATGATGAGGCTGTGTCAGAAGAGGGATTGCTTAGGAGGGAGCGGGAGGTGGTCGTTCCTCTCTGCTCTGCCCTTGTGAGGCCCCATCTGGAGTATTGTATCTAGGCCTGGGATCCCCAGCACAAAGAAGACATGGAATTGTTGGAGTGGGTCCAGAGGAAGGCCACAGAGATGCTCAGAGTGCTGGAGCACCTCTCCTATGAAGACAGGCTGAGGGAGTTGAGCTTGTTTGGACTGGAGAAGAGAGGGCTCCGAGAAGTCTTAATTGTGGCCTTCTAATGCTTAAAGGGAGCTAATAAACAAAAAAGAAATCAGCTTTTTGCATGGGTAGACAGTGATAGGCCAAGGGAGAGCAGCTTAAAACTGAAAAAAGGGAGATTTAGATTATAAGTCAGGGAAGTTTTTTGCAGTGAGGCACTGGCACAGCTGCCCAGAGAAGCTGTGGTGCCCCATCCCTGGAGGCACTCAAGGCCAGGTTGGATGGGGCACTGGGCAGCTGAGCTGGTGGGGGGCAGCCCTGCCCATGGCACGGGGT
>PPHD01026149.1:0-11551 GCA_002909625.1 Bambusicola thoracicus
ATGTTAGGAAATACGAACTGATGATGAGCTCTGTTGTGCCAGAGCACAAGGTAAGGGGGGGGTGGTATGCACTGTGCACAGACACAGCTGTACTTGTTGGACAGTTCTTGTTTTGCTTTTAAAGTTAAGAATGGGTTTGAAGTCCCCAGGGCATGCTGTCAGTTCCTGCTTCCTAAAGGCGCTGTGTTTCTGTAATGAAAGGAAGAAATCTTCAGCACTTCTTCAGGGTAGGAGGGTGAAGTTGGGTCTTCCCTATTTCCAGACATTTGTAGTCAGTTGTAGCCCTTGAATCTGCTGTGCAGAGTTTCCAGTTCATTTTCTTGCAGCCTCACCCTCACTAAAAGGGAACGTCTAACATTCTGACTGACAGGGGAAGAATATCCATGTCAAGGAAAGAAAGTGTGTCTCCCTCCTAACTCCTGGCCTCCTTTGCTGTGTTCAAAACAGCAATGCCACATCCATGGTTGATGCTGCATGACCTGTTTTACATCAGCTGTTAAGCTTATACCAAATGCAACCACTCTTTGTTACCCTCCACTGTTAGAGCAGCTGCTTACAGCTTCCCAGTGCCATTGTGGAAGCAGCTCTAGGCTCATTGCTGCACTGAAAACACGGCCTCTCCTGAAACGCAGAGAGATTTGACGTTTCCCATTAGCGAAGCACTCATTAATATTGCTGTTTTTAACACTCCAAAAGGCCACTCTCTACTATATGAAATCTATTCCCCAATATTAAAAACAGGACCCAATAATGTAATGATGCCAACTCGGATGGCAGCAGAGAGAGGCTGCATGACCCACTCACCTCAGTGCAGCGTATTTTCAGTCTCTGAAACACAGCATGAGAAAATCAGTTGCATTCTTTTTATTTCAAATGCAGGAGAATTCCCTGAGTAAGCAGTTTTTTACTTAAATAACACTTGGCCAGGACTTAAAATGAACCTGTGGAACAGGTTCCCACAGCCGTGGTGCTCTGGAGATGGCAGGTTCTTTGGCCCAGGGAAGCGAAGGCCTGGCAGAAGCTCTTGATTCATTTCCAAAGCTTCACACTGCGCTGTCATCAGCCTCCTTCAGTACAGCAGTCTCCTCCCCATCCACATCTCCTTTCCGACTGAGCTCTGGGCTTGGAATTGCTCTTTGACTGTTCTGCCACAAAAGGGATTTTTCATATTTGGTCTTAAAAAGCAATCCATGGCCTAAAGAAGTAAGGAGGAGAAAGGGAAAAAATTAAAAGCAAAGAAAAAAGAGAAATGGAAAGGAGGTGAACACACTGGAAAATGGAGTAGATCATTCCCTGTAGCTACAAATGGGTCTGGAAAGAACCCATCCCAAAGCCTTGGAATAAAAAGAAATGCTCTTGAATGTGCATTAGGTGCAGATTTTAACAGACAGAACCCACTGTGTGAGATGAGGCATTTGCTCAATGACCTCTAAGGACAGAGAACACAAACAGCTGTGCTTACCTGGACAGTCTGCTGTCTCTTTGAATGCTCTTTTCTTGCAGCAGCCTCGGCACATGTTAAACACACATTTATTGCCCTGGGTGGGGGTGGAAAAAAGCTTATATCATTAACAAAAACATACATACATACATATATAAATATATATGTGAATATATAAAGTATAATTAGCAGCAACAATCCAGCTCTGCACATTCAGACCTTTGGAAAAAGCCTGGAAGCATTTACACCTGAAGCTGACGGAGCTGATGTCATGGAGAGCGGGGAGGACAGCTATCAATTGTGCACAGAGAACCAAAATGGTACAACCCTCCCAAAGCCACAACCAACCCACAAACCCACAGTTCACTTCGCAGCAGCACCGGTCCGTGGGCAGCCTGGGTCACACAGCACACACAGGAAATGCTGTGAGCACTTTGGACCACGAGTGATGATGTTTGTTACAGCTGAGCTCGCTGTATTTCCCTATGGAAGTACCATATGAAACAAAGTGCTTGGCAGATGCTTGTAACTGTCTTTTAACTGTGCCTAAAATAAATCCATCAATCTGACCGCATCCATTTCTTCCCTTTTTGCAGCTTAAAATACACCAGAGTATCCATTTTAATATAAAGGCAGACCCTTCTCCAAGGGGGGGCAGCAGTTCAATCTGCACGGTCTACAGCTTGGCTGGGTGGCTCTGATGCTCACACGTACTCCATGAGCTTTGAGTGATTTCCCCCACCCCAATGAAAAACACCTTCATGTCTGGGTTCTGCTTTGCTTTGTTCTTCCTGCTCCTTGCTAACGCCTACACAACACAGCTTAGGAACACTCTAGAAAAAAAAACATAGGCCCATTCTAAACACTTCAAGAGCTGCCTACAATGTTACAACAATGCAAATTCAACACAAACATGAGAATAAGTCCCATTTGGAACAACCCTGCTTGCAGGCCTATGCTGTTAAATGGTCCAGCAATGAAATGGTGGCTTCAGAACCAGAACACGCAAAAGCTCAATGTTTTCCCATTAATGAACACAGCAAGAAGTCTTTCTGTTGCAGCAACTCAGAACAGAGTCCCAGCTGAATGCTGTTCATACCAACAGTGCTCCAGAACAGAGCAACATCCCCTGTCACCACCCCCAGAGCTTATTAGCATGTATGTATTGCAGGATGCTGACGTGGCCCTACCTCACAAAAATGCTTTACAGGACACTGGCACTGACTTACCTTAGGGTTTCCACATTGATCACACTTTGCATATTTAGCTGGAAAAGACAGAGAACTGACTTCAGCAATGGTGTTCCATATGGAAAGAGTACATTCAAAAAATCAGTGCCAGACAAAGCACAGTGCTGTTATAGTCAGAGTGGGGGCTCTTTTAAAACTGAAATACGGTACCACAGTGAATAGTGCAGAGCAGGTAAAGATACATTGAGTTTTTCAGTGCGTTTCAGTTAGGTGCAAATATAAACAAATCAATTTCAATTCCAGTGCAAAGGAGGTGGAAATCTGCTTGAAACACACAGGAAATTTCACTTTCAAATACCAGCAACTGATACTGTTTGTTTGTAAAGCATTTTGGGCTTTAAAAAGTTGCTTACTGTGGACTACTGACCCCCTTTGGTGATGAGGTTTCTTTCCAAATGAACACAAATGGAATCGTGCTGCCTACTACCAAACTGCCCAACAATCCACCCTATTTTCAAGAAGTTTCTACATCTACATAACCACGACCAAGAAAGAAGTGGCAGCTCATTCAGCAGTGGTGCATAGATGCCAACAGATGGAACTTACGTTTTAAAGATGGGTCGAAGCTTTTATTTGGATTTCTTAACTTCTTTTTTTGCTTATTCTTTGACAGAAGCTCAGAATTCCCATCTTCTTCCTCTTCCAGAGAACGTTTCCCACGCACACCTTTTTCAGTCCCCTTGGTTCCATTCTCCTTGCATCTCTCCTTCGGCCTGAAATGGTGAATATCAGCCTAAGTTGGCTGAAGGGGAGAAATAGGTGTTCCCCGGACACTGTCAGCCTATAGAAAACTTCTAAGGTTTCTATCATAGCTAAATTACAAGAAGATGACATTGCTTTTAGATGTGAAAGTACACCAGGTTCAGAAAGTGGAATTCTTGCTCTTTACTTTCTGAAGGGAGAGAAACCTGAGGAGAATCTGCAGGAGACGATGCACACGATAAGCAAAATCCCCATCAACAAAAGAATAACCAGGAAAAAAGAAAAAAGAGACACAAGAAAAATAACCTGGAGTTTTCATCTGTTTTCAAATGCATGTAAGCTCCAAAAACAGGGCTGAGTTACTCTACAGTGACAGTAGGGGCAGGAAAAGCATCCGCGTACCTGGCTGCATTGATGTAGGTAACTCACCCTGGCCTGATGTATGGCTGGCAGATCCAGTGGAAAAAAGGCAACCCCTCTTTTGGCTTCTCTCCTTCCTTCTGATTCGCTATTTCTTCCTGCAGCACAGGGTTACAGTCAGCTTTCCTGCACTTCTCAGGAAATATTCTAAACAGTACTTAAAGCTCCAGGAAACCACTGAGTGTAATTTAAACTAATTGTCAGTTACATACAGGAAAAACAAAACAAAAATCAAACATTGAAACACCTCTAGGAATCCAGAAATGAAGCAGATTTCTAACCCCTAACTCAGCTTTCACTGATGCAAAGCTGTTTGGGTTTCTCACAGTTGGGAAGCTAAAAGTTCCAGGGAGGTGCCTAACAGATATGAGCCACATAGACACATATGGTGCATCCCCACCACGTGCAGACAGAGCTGTTTGGGGGAGCAGAGCCCACCATGGTACCTGGCAGCGCAGTTTCAGCTCCCTGTTGACATCCACGATTCCCTCCAGAGTCTTCACTTTTGCTAATTCTTCACGCAGCTGCTGGTAAACTTGAAGCCTGAGGCAAAACCCAAACACCAAGTCATGTTTATTCATTATTCATCGTAAGGAGATTATCTAAAAATGTCTTTATAAAAGCCTTCTATGGAGTTTCCTCACTGCGTTTGCCTGTGGTAGGAGTTCACTTTCTTTCTTTTAACTCCAGGCATCTGTTCCTCTTTCAGGTGAATACTTGTGAGTTTGGGCATGTAAACACGGTACGCTGAGATAAGCGAACATGAGCATGCCACACATTAGCTACTCCTCAGGAACTGCTCTTACTCCATGATGAATGCAAGACAGCTTGCTGCACAGTGAATGAGAGGCAGGCAGCTCATGTTTGCCATGTATTGCATGAATGTATAGAGACCACTGCCACATCGCAGCCAATGGGCTCTGATCTCACAGCCTGATTTATCTCCTAGTAACTCCTTCATTCCCCAAGCCCTGTTTTACTGCAGTGAAGGCTGAAGGCTTCAGCCCACATTCTCTCCAGGAAGGTTCAAGAAAACATTACAAGACACTAACTCCGGTCAAACAAATTCTTGTATAGAAAAGTCAGACACTTGCTAAGCAGAATGAGCCCAGAAAATATGAGGAGTGTCCTGGAGATACTCACGTGTGATGCCAGAGCTTGAAGAGATGAGCCCTGACATAAGACAACGGACAGGGGTACTTCTGCACTATCTCCAGATACTCCTCAGCCATCTCCCACACCAATGGGTTCCGTCCCTCAAATAAAGCTGGGTTATGAAGATTACCTTCTAGGAAATGGAAAGAAACACACTTTCATTGTAAGATTGAAACAGACAACAAAATCCAGGCTCTGCAGTTTGACCAGCTTGTACCAGCCAGCCACAGATATTCCCAAAGAAGAACAGAGGCTCCAGAAATGCTAGCCTGACCTCACAATACTTTATACATACGTTGTAATTCAGTGCAATAGCTCATACCTAGGCTTTATATAAATGTATATGGAGAGTAAGAAACAGTTTGTGTCCTCATCTATTAACAGTAAAAGCTCTTTACCTGCACTCATGACACCGTGCACTCCTGTCTTACGGATACATTCTTCCACATCACTCAGACACTGGATGTTTCCATTTGCAAACACAGGAATGCTCACAGCTTTTCTGTATCAGTGAATAAACCAGACGTATATCATTGAGAATTAGGAAAGGCTGGAGTTAATCCAGAACTTCTACTCCTGTCACACAAACAGACACTTCAGCGCCATTGCGTACAGAGCTTAAAATCTACCTGCTGCTAAAATGGGTACTGCTCACTAACCTGACAGCTTGAATGTGCTCCCAGGATGCCACGCCAGCGAGGGGTCCCTTCTGCTCTTTTGTACGGCCATGGACTGTCAGCAGCTGGAACACAAAGTCCTATTTACTTCTTAAGTGTATGAACCACTGGAACAAATCCACTGACAAAAGGCTGCCCTGAATCCAACACACTTCATGGACACTACTGAGTTTCCAGGGCTCTTTAAAAAGTGCAAGGATGCTGGTGTAGCAGAAGGGTATCACTGGGTCTCCTGCTCTGGCACAGCCCTGGGCTTTGTTTGACTTCACGATCTTGTCATGCCACAGAGCAGATCTAGGGAAAACCTAAAGATTTCCCATTGCATTGGCTCCTGTAGATGACAGATTGATCTGGCCTGCCCCTCAGCAGAAGGCCCAAGTACTGGGCGTACAGGCTCTAACCACAGACCGTCTCCTCTACTTTAACTTGGATCCTGGACAGTCAGCTTATTTTTTAATCGGTGGTGGCCTTACTGTATTTTGTTTGATTTCTGGTAGCCCTGTGGATCTCATGCATTCAACACTGCCTCCTGCAGCTCTGTGTCAGATGGAGATGCTGACCCACAAGGAAAGATGCCACACTGAGTAGTGATTCCAAGAGAGGCTCTGAAATCAAGCTTCCTATCATACTAGCAACCCAGTATGCCATCTACAAATGCCAATGCATTGCACCCCATTTTTCCTGTCCGTAAAACGAGGCAGCCTATCCATCTCCACAGCACACCAGGGTCATGAGACTGCACACAGAGACGTGCCCGATGCCCAGGGGCAGGGAGCAGCAGCCTCCTCACCTGGCAGCCGGCCTTCTCCAGCATCTGTGCGTATTTCACTGTCTTGTCAATCTCTGGGAAAACACGGATTTTGCACGTGATGGGAACAGAGAGCTTCTCGTTGGCCAGCAGAACTAGGAGAGATGGAGAAGGCAGTGAGTAAGTGGGCTGCACAACACTGCGGGCAGATCAGACACTGTGTGTGATGTGGAAAAAGCCAAAAGATACCACATCACACAGCTCTGGCAGCTTAAACCATCAGCGATGTCCTTTGCAATCCTTACCACAGAGGTTCACCAACAAGAGGTAGCAGAAAACACACAAAGCCTGTATGTTAATAAGGAGGCACAGAGCGCTCAGAATGTAACAGCTCCATTTCCCACCACATTTAACATTCAATTTCAAGGACTCACCCCATCACATCACACACATTTCCTACTGTCACAGCGTACTGCATTCCTGCTGCTCTGCCAACAATAGTAGCACTCACTTGTTTGCATTCCCTCTGCTTTGTTTCCAAATTATAACCCAAACAATCACAAGTAGAGCCCTGCCCATGACAAGCAGAGCCTTAGCAACCAGACATACTGGGACCACGCAGCTGCATAGCAGCTCTGTAGGAAAGGACCCATGAATCCTGGCAGGCTCCATGTGCCCTTGCTGCTCTGAAGGCTAACAGTATTCATTCTTGGTTGCATTAGGCAAAGCATTGCCAGCATGCCCAGGGAGGTCATCCTTCTGCTCTGCTCAGCACTGGTGAGGCCACACCTGGAGCGCTGCCTTCAGTTCTGCCCCCCGCAGTACAACTGATATACTGGAAGGAGTGCAGCGTAGGGCCACTGAGAGCATACAGGGACTGCAGTGCCTCTTCTGTGGGGAGCAGCTGAGCCTTGTGGCTGCTCGGCCTGGGGAAGGGAAGGCTCAGTGGGATCTCATGTCTCTAAACACATGAAGGGAGGAGGATGCAATGATGACAGTCGGGGCCCCTTCCAGCAATGCCCAGTGCCAGGAGACACCTGAAATCATGTTCTATCCCAGAGGTTCGATGTACAGTGCAGAAAGGCACATCTGTTTCTTCTAATCCAAATCCTAGAAGTTCTAGTGAAGAAGCAAGTGAGGCGTATAGAGGTCCAAGCAGAAAACAGCACCGTGTAGAGGAGGAAGAAGAGACAGAGCTTTGCCTGTCTTGCATAGAATAGCCTCACTAGGCAACTCCCTTCCAAACCAAATGAGCTGTGTGCTGTTCTCACCTCAAGGCTCTGCTGGCTTACAGCTCTCACTAAGAGAAGTGTCCCAATGACCACATGACACATTGGGTAGAAGCACTGTCTGTCTGAGTACTCCACAGCGTCTTCTGCTGAACTCAATTCAAGATTCCCTGCACCACAGGGAACACCACAGAAATAACATTCTATAGCTCTGCAGTTCAGACACTGGCTTTGAAGCGAGGAGAAGGAACATTCTTGGCTCTACACAAGGAACAAAACCTTCCTTAACAAGAAAGTAGTTCCCAGTATGTTCCCTGAAAGAAACAAACACATGCAATACTGCTCATAACTGCTACCAATACCCCTGAGGACATATTACACAGATTTGGAGAAGAGAGGCATAACTTGGTAAGGTGTGGGCAGAAAGAGAAGATTCACAAAGAGCTGATCAGAAAAGGGCAATGGGGGCTCCAGAGGGAAATGCTCTCCCTGGTAACATGCTGGGTGCTCTGCTCTTAGCAGCTGGGGAGCCACCAAGCCATCACCAGACTGAGACTTCAGTGACTCCCTTCAGGTGAAAGGTTTCTGAGGTCCTTCAGCAGTTGTAGGGTGAGCTGTGAGTGGGGTATCACAAAGTGCCACAAAGTGTAGCTGGAATAAACGGAAGGTAACAAAAGCACCAAACCCCACAGCCCTCTCCAGACAGACACACTGCACCCCTTCCTCCCTATGCCTCCTCTTACTGCTGAGTTCAACCTATTCCCTCTCAAAGTAAGCCCCTCTAAAAACTTACTCATTCTCTGAAGAAGATCCCATTCCTCTTGCAGAAATGCTCCATAGTGACCTGTGACAAAACAGCATCAGATGACTCGTGCAGAAGGTTCTGACTTACACATACACAAAGATCCAGACGCTCGCTGACAGAAGCGGAACAAACCTATCCTCAGCATCCCAAGTTTTCAAACACAGGTTCTGGTGTTTGAAACACAGCTTATGTTTGCAACACCACTGAGGGTTCAGCAGGTTTTATCCTCTATATGCCACCGTGAATTAACTCTGTGTAAGTATCAAGGAAACGGGGCATGCTGAGTGCCTGCACAGTGCTGCTTCTAAGTGTAGTTTTGTGAACATAAGCTCTCTGATCAACTGAAATTGGGAAAGATAAATAAATAAATCAAGCTCCTGCAAAAAAAGGCTTTTTTGAAGGCCATTCTAGACACAAGAGCTATTGTTCAAGAGAAATAGGAATTATTAGTGTTCCTAATCTTGCTCAGGTACTACAAAGCTGTATTTGTTACAGTGGGCGTAATTAAGTCTGATTTCAACAGTACTGATGCCACCCCCACCAGGTCTTAATTCTGTCACCTTAATGCCCTGCTGCCAAAGCACATATTCAATACACGCCACATCTCTGTTTACCCAGGGTTTATATTTGCACGTACCTCTCTTTGCAATCATCTGGGGGCAACCCAGATTCAGGTCTATGGCATCACAATAATCCTGAGCCAACAGCGCCGCTTGGACAAATACCTCAGGATCATTGGCACAGAACTGGGAAGGAGACAGAGACAAGCACAATAAGCAGGCAAGAGCTTTTTTCCACATACTGTCAACAGATCACACCATGCTGTCAAAGCAACCCACTGCTACAGAAAACGGGCACAGTTCTACTGTCGTTTCTCAACTCGAATGATTCCAAATGAACAGATCTGTGACACTGATCAGCTGAAGACCCTCAAACTCCTAACAAAAAGATGAACAAAGGTGAGCACTGAAGAGGCAAAGAAATGTTTGCAGTCTTTCACATATGGTAAACGGGACAGTCCCTCAGATCTGCTGTGGAGCAAACAATGTTATTATAGGAGCACATCCAGGCAGTGCTGAAGAAAGGAGCTAACTGCAGGTCTCGGGATCCGGAGGTAATTCCAGCTTTATTGATACTGCACATCAATTTACTCAGAACAATGAGGTCAACCTGAGGCTGTTTCATGGAAGAGCTGTGGCACTGGGGCTGTGCCTGCTGTCCCAGGAGCTTCTCCGTGCCCAATGGGGCACAGCCCTTCCCTCACCCCTACCAGCGCAGCTCAGTGCCAACATCAGTCAGACTATCGCGGCCTTCTCACAGCCAGGGAAGACGATCCCCTTCTGCAGCAAAGAGTCCTCCTCATCCATTTCGCTGCTCTGTACGTGAGAACTGCCTAGCTTGAGCTGCCTATCCTTCCCTGTGCTGTGCTGCAGCCCCACAGGCCCCTCTCTTTAGGACCTGAATGTAGCGCAGTACTCAGGAAGCAGAAATAAGCTCCCATCTGGAGTATTGCATCCAGGTCTGGGGGGTCAAGTACAAGAAAGACAGGGAGCTGTTGGAGAGGGTCCAGAGAAGGGCCATAGAGATGATCAGGGGGCTGGAGCACCTCCCCTGAGAGAACAGGCTGAGGGAGCTGGGCTTATTCAGCCTGGAGAAGAGAGGGCTGTGGGGTGACCTCATTGCAGCCTTTCAGTACCAAAAGGGAGTCTACAAACAGGAGGGGAGTCAACTGTCTGAAAGGGTAGATAACGGCAGGTCAAGGGGAAATGGTTTTAAGCTGAAGGAGGGAAGATTTAGGTTGGATATCAGGGGGAAGTTCTTTACTACAAGAGCCGTGAAGTGCTGGAACAGCTGCCCAGAGAGGCTGTGGATGCCCCATCTTTGGAGGTGTTCAAGTCCAGGTTGGATGGGGCCCTGGGCAGCCTGGGCTGGTATTGATATGGAGGTTGGCAGCTCTGCCTGCAGCAGGGCATTGGAGCTTCACGATCCTTGAGGTCCCTTCCAACCCAAGCCATCCTATGATTCTGTGACTCTACAAAATACAAAAAGCTTTGAAGCGCGTCCTCTCTTCCTTGCGTTTGCTTTTCTGTCTCTTGTACTACAGCCCAGCACTGAGCTCGAGGTTTCAGAGAGAACCCGGTGCTTCTCCCCGCGGAACCAGGCAGGGCAGAAGCGAGGGCTGCAGGGCGAGGGGCAGAGGCCCAAATGCCACCAGCAGCTACGGGATCACAGAACGGCTCAGGTCGGAGGGGACCTTAAAGGTCATCGAGCTCCACCCCTACCGAGGGCTGCGTGCCCACAGCTCGGGCTGCCCAGGGCCCATTCCGCGGCCTCGGGCACCTCCCGGGATAGGGCACCACAGCTGTGCGCAGCGCCACGGCCTCACCGCCTTCCGAGCACAGAATCTCCTCCTCTCCTCACGCCCGACCCAAATCTCCCCTCTGTCCTTCTAAAGGCGTTCCCGCGGCCCCACCGCCGCCATCAGCCCGTAGGAACGCTCGGTCCCCCCCGCCGGGAGCGCTGCCCCGCGCGGCGCCTACCTGTACGATGAGCGGGCGGTCCTCGGGACAGGCCTCGCCGTAGAGGTTCTCGCGGCGGTAGTTGGCGTCCCTCAGGAAGACCTGGGCGTGCAGCATCGGCGTGTAGCACAGCTGGGCGCCGTGCCGGCGGCTCAGCAGCCTCCAGGCCAGCTCGCTCTGGTCCACCATGGGAGCCACCACGTAGTGGGCGCCGCGCAGCGTCTCCCTCCAGAACGCCTCCCCGCGCAGCTTCGGCATCTCTCTCCCGCCGCGCCCCGCCGCGGGGCCCGCAGCCGCCGCCTGAAGCCCGCAGGCTCGGCCCGGGCAGGGCAGCGCGGCGGCCGGACGGTGCAACCGCCATCTCCCTCCGGCCGCTCCCGCGGTGCCGCCGCGCGTCGTCCCCTCCGGAAACCGCAGCGCCGCTGACGGGGACCGCGCGCGAACGGGGCCGGGGGCAGAGCGGGGAGAGCCGTCCTGCGGCTGCACGGAGCCCCTCAGCCCTTCGGCACGCATCTCACGGAGGAGTCTGCGAGGGGCTCTTCCACCTACTGTCTTCCTTACCACCTCTTCACCCCCCCCCACTGCCTGTCGGAGGCCGAAGCAAT
>PPHD01026150.1:0-11550 GCA_002909625.1 Bambusicola thoracicus
ATCCAACTTTAATTAAAACATTTACACACATATAGACATCTTTAGTATCTGAAAATTTCATAATATCTGTAACAGAAAAGTATTATGGTGGCACAACTTGGAGCTTAATGCGGAAAACAGAAACCCCTGATTTTTTTTTTTTAATCTCAATTTTAATACATAATACTCAATCATTCTGAATGTTTTCTTTGTCAAGTTGCTGAAACATCACAGAAACAAATGGCATCGTGTTTTTTAAAGGTCTGATTTATCTGAACTAAACTGCAAACAGTGAATGATGTGGAGGACTAAAAAGTAAAACAAACAAATTGGAAAAAGAAAATCAGATTTAGAAAGCAGTAAACCACATTGTTCAGCAGTTCTAGTTTCTAGGATAATTTTAGCAGGCAAGTTCTAGAATACACCAAAATAATCAAATCTTTACTTTCTGCAAAATTCAGTAGCCAGAAATATTTAAATTCATACAGCTAGCTTATGCAGATACTATTTATGATCTCCACAGGCTGCATCTTTTGCAACGGTAAATAAAAACATTAGTTTTTAAACTAATACTTAACACATAAGTTTAAACACTTAAACTTATTAGATTTAAATTCTACCAGTAATTTCATAAGGTCTAGCATGCTATGCAAGAAGAAATACTTTTCTTAAGTGGGTTTTCTCCTACCTGTTGCCACATTATACAAGATCCCAATAGATGCAGTATGATAGATAACGTCAGCACCATCATTCAAATAATGCACATTGTTCCGGCAATCCTTGCCTCGGTACCCAAACACCAGCTCTAAAATTAGGTCCTAAGAAAGATATTTGAGTATGTCAATCAAAATCGTAAAGAAACTATGAAATTTACAGTGTTTTTTAGGATTTTACTTTGCAAATATGTCCTGATGTAGCAATGGAAAAGGAGTTGAATGATGTCTTAAACCAACAGAAACTGACGTCTTGCCTTTTTTGTCAGGTTACATACACTGGTCTGCAACTTAGTTCGAGCTGCCAATTAAGAATGCTGAAGTACAACCTAAAACTTTACGAACACTGATGGCAAAAGGTCATTTTGTACTCTAAAACAAACATTTTGTTTCAAGTTGCAAAAAATATTTCAGTTGACAGGAAGACTTGCATTTTTCACAGTTAGGTGAAATTTCCACTTCAGATTAACTAAAGGTGAGTTTTTGCATTGGCTATGCACAAGAAAAAACAGGTGTTGGAGCCTGTTGGCATCATGAATAGCTTTACATTTTCTTTTTTTAAATTCTTATTTTCTTATTATTTTTTAAAAACACAACTGTTAACAATAGTAATCAATTACCTAAATAAGACGCAGTGTTTTCTACATATTGCATGTAAAAAAGATCAATGTGCCTTCTCTTACCTCTATAGGTCTCTTTTTTTTCCCAACATTATTTGTTTGAAGTTTCTCAGGCTGTGGCAACGCCCTACTAACTGGTGGTCTGAAATAAAGAACTGTGAATAAGAGAAGGCTGTCCGTCACCCATTCCATACTAACACAGTACCTTCTAACCTGCTACTGCATACGAAAACATTTAGCATCATCCTGCTTAACTGACATTTGTGTTCATCTTTTAAAGATGTTTCTGTCAAGTTAAAAAAAACATGCCTGATTTCAGAAATGTTGAATGTGCTACATTGCCTGACAGTTCTTCCAACAACCCATGAGATTAATACAAAAACTTGTTTTTCAACAAATGGCTACTGATAGATTTTAACTGCATATTCTTATAGTACTTCCATCTTCCCCATGCCCGTTTAATCTAAATACCTGACATCATCATTCCTTTTTCCCACAGTTCCTCAGTATTCTTATTAATTGTTTCATAAAGAACTCAAGGTACAACTGCCCATTCATTCTTATAGCAACAAATGCAAGTTATTCCAACATTCAGAAGTAAATCATCACCATGCAAATGCATGAATATTAGCATTAACTTATGTTCAACTGTTCTGAATAGTCCAGATTTAAGAAATGTCAAATAGATATGCCTGGTAAAGATCTATAGCATCTTTCAGATAACTTTCAACTGTTTATACACAAAGAAACAAAGAACTGTTTTGATTGAACAACAATCAACATTTTGTTGATCAAAGTCACACAGTTGTTTCTGGTTTGCAGGAGCAATTATTATTGACTCTACAAATGAAACACACATGGTCATGTAAAGAAAACCGAGAGAAGGACCCTTAAGAGGAACAATTCATTTAAAAATAAAATCTAATGATAGATTCAGTGAAATATGGATTATTTAAGCCAGAAGGCAGTGTGATAAACTGATATCATACATAAAGCAACGCATCAACTCTCTTCAATACTCCCTTTTTAGTATGAACTTATCCTTTAATTCCATCTTTGTTCCAGTGATGACTTTGATGCAATTAAGCACCGTACCTTTTCTAACAACAACAGATGACGGTTTGTTAATATCAATTTTGAACTAAAAGCTATTATTTCAATTATCCAAATAAAATACCATTTTCTGAGATGTATCATATTCTCCCACCTTCTCCGCCTAATATGAGTATAATTCATAGGTTTATTGTATCACAAATCAAAACAATTGTATATATAACATNTGAACTAAAAGCTATTATTTCAATTATCCAAATAAAATACCATTTTCTGAGATGTATCATATTCTCCCACCTTCTCCGCCTAATATGAGTATAATTCATAGGTTTATTGTATCACAAATCAAAACAATTGTATATATAACATAAATTATACTGCATCTACAAATTGTGCTCTGAGATACTTCAGTTGCTTCCACTATACTTAGAAGTCTGTAAATGCCTACCAACAAAATTTTGNAAATTATACTGCAGCTACAAATTGTGCTCTGAGATACTTCAGTTGCTTCCACTATACTTAGAAGTCTGTAAATGCCTACCAACAAAATTTTCAAAAGAAAATCAGATGACAAAGTCTTGTGGAATGTTTGCATCACCCAAACACAATCAACTGAACAAAAACCTAGCTACTGTGTGAAATACAGCCTGAAAGACATTCTTATAACATTTAATTTAGTGACATAAATCTGTATTTTATAAAATGTAAAATCTTAAAAATAGAAAATCCGAATCAATATATAAAAGAAAATATTATTTTACATTCGATAACTAACACATTGTGTCTTTTCACAGGGAAGGCATATAGGTTGTATTAAAATAGATTCTAACTTATTTCAAAGGATGAAATACTTAAAGATAAAAAGACAGATAATTCAGGCCATGACAGAAAATTACTGAGTCTCATGTTTCATACTGTGTTTCATATTTAATATTAATAAATAAGTGCAAATTTTATTAAGAATGGAAAACAGAACACTAATTGAAGTATTGAGAAATATTTCTAAATGTAGATATCTACCACATATAGCAATGCAGGTCAGAAAACAAGTCCAATGTGCTCACGTACTAAAGGTACCTTACTCAGATAGAAATATCAAAAGATAACAGGAGTTAAATTCATCCTTTTGGTTCTGCTTTATGTCTGTTTGGAGGGAATGTAAACACAGAATTCTTTCTCAGAGATCCTCTGGATGTTTTCTACTCTGAGGAGTCCAGCTAGAATTCATATACTCAGTGAGATAGAAAAGCAAGGCATTTGCATTTGTTTTTCAGTTCTAGCCTGGACCTATCTCACAGCTGTTGTAGTTCATCCCTTCATCTGCAAACATAACAAATTATTGTCTCAGTAAGGAGGAAAAGCAAACCAAGCACATACTGTGCTGCTGCCCTCATCATCTACAGAAGCTTGCTGGTCAGTACAGAAATTGAAGAAAACATTCAACTTCTGTCAGCAATCCCAAATTCTAAATTCAGAAACACCTTCCAGTCATCGTCTCTTGAACAACCTCTCTCTTAATCTCTTATACGTGATGGGGAGAATGGGAATTTCATATCTCGTTTCCATGTTCATTCTTCTTTTCTGTCCTACTAACACAGACTCCTAGCATCCTTCTCATCTAGTCCACCATATTAGAACAATATTATGTTAAGTATGATCAGTACATCAAAATGCTTATCATATTAGGCATATATAGAAAGAGGTCATCTTAGAAATTTGCTAAGGAAAAATCTTAGATCATAAAACAATAGCTGAGCAGCTTAAGTTAGAAACCCTCTGATTAAGACCTTACACATGCAATACATATCTCCTAGTGCCATGGAAGCCCTCTTATTGCAATGCAATCCAACCCTATCCAACCCAGTAAAACTACTGAAATGCAGGAACAAGAATTCAAAGGCACAGATTCTGTAAGGGGAGCAAGTTCTCTGAAACCACTTCAGTGAAACAGAATAAAAATTGTCCTCGTTCATTCAAGTAAATGAAGAGAGGAAAAGAAAAAGAGAGAGGAACTAATACCGCTCAGGTTTAATTAAAAATTGCTGGGGAAAAAACCCCAAATGAAATCAAACAGCTTCCTTAAATATCATGGATTTGAACTGGAATTTTGTCTTCACTCAAAGAACATTTTTTCCCGCATCTATTTGGGAATGGCCACAGTGATCTCCCAGAATATTAATATATAGCTTTTTTTTTTTCATACATATATGAGAAGTACTGTTTTATATGGAGTAAACTCTACTGTCTACAATCTCTGAGGATAAATGGCAAAATAATAAACAGTTCTCTGGATATGCAATCAAAAGTCTTTGAAAAATGAACAGAGACAGAAAGTTAACTGAACTGCACATAGCCATGATTGCGTGTATCCTCTTATTTTACAGCTAAAAACTATATTTACAGAAATATAACTAATACCTTATTTATGTAACAGGCTAATGATATTAAGAGCTGCTAATCAGTCTCATTGACAGTTTATTACTATAAATAATAACAAAATTTCCTTAATTCCTTTGATACTTCTATAAATGCTGCTCATTTATTAGGTAACTAGGAGTAAGCTTACAAATGCAAGAGTTTCCTTGACAAATGCTTACACAAAAGCGCTTCCTTAAAAACACATAATGTTGATTGTAAATACTTTTTTAAATTAAGCAAACACAACATGTACCTCTCTCCTTTCAAACATGAACATCATGACTAATGTTGAAATGTTGTAAATTGATTGATCCTATTCCCAGTGATTTTGTTGGGTCTAACCATTAGATTCCTCCAGATTCAGAGGGAGGAATCCTATCCTATAATAAATAAGTTTCAACAGTCACTAATCTCTCATTGTTATCTTATCTCTTCTTCCATCCCATGCTGCAAGTATATAATTAGATAGCAAGAATAGCATGGAGCTCCAGAAATACATAACATCATCCTGTTTGTTGTGCATGGAACTTCTACCTGCCTGTCACAGAACTGTGCACTCAAAAATGCTTCTAGAGTAAGAGAAGCCCAAGAAGTAGAAAAAAGATATACTCCTCTTACAGTTCCAGAAAGTCTTCTTATCTGAGAGAGAAAGAGTAATTTCTAATGCTTATCAGATAGCATGGAAAGCTTTGAACGTGGCATCCTTTAGATTATATTGTAGCCAACATGTGGAACAAAAATATCAGATAATAGATCAAGTCATTTTGCAGAATTTTTTCTCTTACTTTGAATAACAGACTAAGCATGAATATCACTTTTGAAATCTATAAAAAATAGCACAAGAGCAAATAAAGATTTCAGGTCAAAGGCAAGAGATGACTATGCATTACCATTAAAAAAACTGATCTGAAGTAAGAAGTTTAAATTCTAGAAAATTGAGGCCCAATTCTCTCAGGATAATTCCTTACAATCTATCCATCTGAAGTTTTAGCCCCATCTCCATTCAGACCTACCAAGAAGAAAAAAAGTATTCCCAGAAACACTACAGTTGAGAGGAACTCTACATTTACCAGTTGTCAGATACTAGTCCTATTTGATCGCTGTTGCAAAGAAATATAAAGATCAGAGACAGAGGAAAGACTGCATAGGTCAGGAAAGATTCAAGGAAATGAAATAGATGCAGTTAGAGAGCAACCTGTAACAACACACATTCAAAATAAAGAAAAATGAAAAGTGGATTCAGCCGATTTCACCTTGCAGAAACAAAAATCAAGCTTAATAGAAGCAGTGAAGTTTATGACCACAGGTCATCATCCAGACAGCTCTGGAGGACAAGTGAAAGAAAACACTGCTGCAGGCAGGCAGGCAGCAGGGAAAGGCTGTAAGTTTTGTCAATAGTGGTCAGTTCTGTTATACAGACTAGTGAAGACGAAAATGGAGCAAAGCTTTCCAGTCCACTTCCTGCTCACTCCAGGGCTCTCCCAAACATTTTATAGTTTTGATTTCTGACCAATTATGTGTCAACCAGCAACAGCCTTATTACTATTACTCTAGGAATTTACAAAACTAAAAAAAAAAACAAACAAAAAACACATGAAGAGCCCTTCTTCAACTCATCACCCTCTCATTTAAAACAGATCATCCAAACCTCATTTCTTCCCCTTTTTCCCTTCTTATTTAAAAAAAAAATAAATATTTTCTATTTATGACACCGAAAGATAAGGGAAGAAGTGAAAAAGCAGAACAACTAACAGCAGTTCTGGTGCTTTGGTGTTGTTGTTTTTCCCAGTAAAGAAAGCAGCAAAAGCTGTAAGGACATCGTTCTGTCATAGATTAATGTTACTGGAAGTGAAATGAGCAAACTCAGGATTTTTCTGCTGCTTGGATCTAAAATGTGGAATTTTTCTAACATTTGCTATTTACTAATCCCCTGGGATAGAACAGAAGAAGTATTTCATATTTTGCAACTGCTTGTAAAGGCCATCTATATGTAAAGGATTTACAGGTAGACAGACACAGGCTGATTGTCATCCTTAGCCAACCATCAGAGTTGGTACAATAACATTTGTAAATCAACATATAAAAGAATGAAATAACGTTGAAAAACGTTGAGTAGACTATTTATACTCAGTTGCAACTCTCATAGGCAATCTAAAAAAAAATATTCAAGTATCCATCTATGAAACTCTAACCGTAGTGTTTTAGAATGCAAACTACAAGCATGGATGTATTTTTTCTCTAATTAAGTTTCAGGGTGAGAACTTCTGCACTTAAAAGCAGGAATGTTGAAGGACACCAGAATACATTTTCCAGATGCTTTTCTAAAGTTGCAAAAGCTATTTTTCAGTTGTTATTTATGTACAGAGCAGTGACTAATTTAATACAGAATATATAGTGCTCAAATATTTGCATGTAGACGATAGGCTGCATGCTCAAACACTACATGCAAAAGAGGGGAAGGAGAATAGGAAAAACATTTGGGGGTGAATGCACATATGGATGGGATCAGTTTGAATGTGTGGAAGAACTCCAGCCATCTATCACAGGAGAAATAAATACCTTGATAATGGCACTTTATTTTCAACATGAAAATAGAATTCATATTTATACATCAGAATTTCTTTTTAGGAGATTGTTTTTGCTTGTTTGTTTGTTTAAATACCAGAATAATTTGAAGTAGTTTATGGAAAAAATACTGCTACCCACTAGTCCTGCATTGTATCTTATTGCCTATAATCATTATTGATATAATTTCCAAAGTTTTTAACAGAATAAAGGATGGTTGCCTGAATTTTCCTTCACTGTAGTTAACATAAAGTGTGACTGATTCTTTGAGATCCATGATAACTCACAATAACGTCAGTTAAGACATTTGTTTATCTTTTGAAAATAACAGTGTTATTACAGTGTTACGAGGCATAGTTTCATAGAGCAAATTACAGCTGCTGGTACAAATGAAAAATTCTCTTCCTGTGAAGGTCATCATAACTATGCTTTGTACTTACGTGAATTGCATAGAATTCAGCAACTGATTTTGCAATAGCGTTCAGCACAAAGTGACTTTCACTGCCCTCCCATACATGCCAACAGGTATGAAATAGGTAAAGAATTTTAAAAGACTGAACTTTTACAATTACTCTTGGTAATATTTTCAAAGTAATTTGTGAAACTTCCAATTTCCATTAGAAACTTCCAATTTCCATTAGAAGATAATGAAATCTGGTAGTTTATAAATAAGGTTCCTTGTAATGATTAGTCATCGTGATTTCCACAATCTTGTGAGTAGTGAGTGCCTTTTTGTATACAATCGTGCACATGCAGGTAATTTAATACTTAGATATTAAGCAATAACTACACCTTAGCATGTCTACTTGTCCGAACAAGCATAAGACAATTCACATTTGAGACAGAGAGCAGTCCACTAGGAATTGCTCTGAGTACTAATCTATATATTTTAACAAAAAGTATTGCATACTATTATTTATAAAACATAGAAAAGTTTAATGGTCCCTATAGTTAATTTTACATTGGTAGGAAAAGAAGCATCCAGTTTATTATATATAACAGAGGTATAATGCATACATATAAACCTAAAATTTGTAATAGTATTTGTAAGTATTGTTTGTAAAATTTGTAAGTAGTATTATTTGTAAGTAATAAAATTTGTAAGTAATATTCTGAAGGTGCATGGAATAGCACCCAACATGAGAGATGGCTTCTCAAGGAAAATGAGAAATGACAGTACAATATGGAGTAGACAGCAAAATAAAAGCATTACCTGGAACCTCTTTTCAGCAGCAGGTAGGAAAGAGAAAAGGATTACTTATAAAAGTTTGGCTGAAAGCTAACTGTCAGTGAATTATTCAACAAATAATTATTACTAATTTTCTGATTTATTTACTTCTTCTATATAAGGAAATTACAACTTAATATGCTATGCAGGTTTTTTATCAGTACAGAAAAATTCAGTTCATTTCAATGGGCATTATGAACATATACTGCCATGAGAATATAACTCTTAGGAATACTTCCTACTGCAAACTTAAAAAAAAAAAAAGCAGAAGCATACCCGATACGTCTGAAGTGTATGAAGTGCTTAAACTGTTGGCAAACACAACACTTGAATAACACAAAGAAAGGTTTTGCAGGTTTAACTTCCTTGAAAGAACTCACAAACAGAACAGTCAACTCACTACTGAAGACAGATGTTCAAGTTCACTTAAAAAATATGTTCAGTTCTACTAAAATACAATTATCGCAGCTAGTGAAATTATGGGGGATACTGATCACTGTCAAGCTATAGTTACTGTAGTTTTTTTCCACAATTACTTAATTCAGTTTATGTTGACTGAAGATATTTGGACATACATTTTACAAACTTGTTGCACTGGATGGTTTCTTTCAGTCATTTATGATGCGTATGAGTCTGTACAGACTACTTCCTAGTATTTGTACTATGCACTGGTACTTTTCATCAGTCTGATTAGCAGGTACACTTGTTTTGATTTGCTTTTAAGTAATTCAGCTGCAGAAATTTCAGTTTTCAACCTCAAGGCTTAGTGGCTGGCACTAATGCATATTCTGATGTCAATGTGATAAGTGTGAGCTGCCCGAGTTCAGAAAAAACAATCCGTATTTCAGTAGCCTTCTATCCCCTCTTTCATTCCCCTAGAAGAACAAAGTAAATTTATTTATTGTCTTTTTCAGGTCAAAATGAATTCTACTTGTGGATCAGTCTGTAAACAGTCAAATACAAAAAAAAACACCACAGGACAAAAAGAACAAAAGAAAAAAAAAAGAGAAGCAATTTTGCCACAATGCCTGGCTTTGAATTCCATTTGGGTGTAGATGCAGAGCAGCTAAAAAAAATTTCAAAAGATATTTGACACAAGGATCTTCTCAGATAAGAGATCTCAGTCCATGGACTAAGAAATGATATGTACTAAGAACACATGATAGTGATAACTGTGAGAGAAACACTTTCAGCGTTTAAATTGCTGACAAATCTTCAGTAAATTTATTTTACAAAATTAAATCAGAATTCCCTGTTTAGTTTTGAGATCTCTTGGTAGAAACATTCTTATCTAAGTCATATTGATCACAGTATCCTCTCTCTTTGACAGTGACAAAGAGAGAACACTTCAGGGAGGGTAAGAAAAGGATAATATAGTTATTTTCTTCAGGCTAATGTACCAACTTCCAGAGGTTTTCATGTCAAGAAGTAGCTGAGCCAGAAGTGTTTTCAAAATTAACCATCCATGATGGATTTTTCTTCTAAGCAATTTAACTAGCACAAAACCATACTTGGAAAGAACTTTAACTGAAGGATAGAGATGGTTTTCTGATTTGTTTAGTGATGCTGACTACCCATAAGGCACACATCATACAGACAATAGACATGTTTTCAAATAAAAACATACCTTTCAATACTGTTATTCAGAAATTATAAATAATTCAAAGTATAGACTTAGACGTAATTGGTGCCTCAAATCCTGCTATTTTTTGGTTTTGATAAAAGTTAAAATAAATATTCCAATGTCAACAATATTTGTTATGACAATTGTACTTTTTGAGGGAAATGATGTAGTTACTAAAGTTGGCCTTAAGCAATAAATACCAGAAGCAGACTTCAATGCCATGCAATTCTGAATGAAATCTTGTGGTTTAGTATCTAGAACTTTTCCATAAAGTTTTGTGTGAAATTTAAAGCTTCAGCATATTTCTCTTCAGTTTAACTTGTACAGCACCAGCATCTCCCATTTCCAAACAGTATCTGTGTCACTAACTTCTAAAAGTAAATAAGAAGTCCCAGGAGACTCCACTAGCCCAACCATATTGTTGTTTTTGTTTTTTTTTCAAGTCACTGTATCATACAATGAAGGAATGACAATTTAAGACTTAGAAAGAACGTCTCTCTAATCCAATCATTTTTAATTTCAAAACTTCCAATAATGTGAAGACTCCTACACTCCTACAAAACCAAATTAAAAAAAGGGTTTCCAAATACATAGTGAAAAAAAAGTTGAAGTAGATTTAAAGCTAATTTAGTCTGCAATTCTACCATCTACATTTTTCCTTACTAAAGAGAATGAAAGTTCAGCACAATCACTATCATCATTTCCATTAATACTCAGCATTATTAGGCCATATAAGAACAACTTAATGTCAGCTGTATTATTTAACAGCTTGTATCTTCTCTGAACATTCATTCCTTTTTAGCATTACAACCCATTAATCTTTTTTTTAATCACAGACACTATGCAGTAAAACTGCAAACGGTTGTGCCTAAAGATTAAGGCTTGGTGTATAGCAAAGTATTTCTTCCGTTCGTTTCTAATTTTTTAAAATGTCCTTATTTCTTCTTTACTTCAAGTAGTAGCAAAATCAGACTTAAAATTGTTAAGATTTCAAAAATATTTACCTAATGATTTTCTTTAGAATACTGAATTATGTGGGAAAGATTTAAATTTTTAAAAAGTCATGTTAAAAAATGGGAAAAATTATGACTGTTGTAAAAAAAAATAACAGCAACAACACTTAAAAGAATGAGTTGATTCAACTTACATCTCAAATTAATGCGTTAGCCAAAAAAAATGATTAACACAGAACACTGTCCTCCTCCTTTGCTGTTACAAAGGTGAAAACAAAATATTTCTTTTCTGCTATTGCAGGGAAAAGAAAAAGGAGAGAGGGGAGATGGAAGGAAAGGGAAAAAAGGGAAAAAGGGAAAAAGGGAAAAAGGAAAAAAGGAAAAAAGGAAAAAAGGA
>PPHD01026151.1:0-10712 GCA_002909625.1 Bambusicola thoracicus
ACCATAGCCTGTATTTTATGTAAATGGTGTAATAGCAGTAATTGGACAAAGCACACTGGAAAGTTTCCCCTCTTCCTTGGTGCTTTCCCTGCACCAAGTCTAAGTCTGCTGATAGAAAGAAAAAATCAAGACTTGAAAGTGTTCAGTGGATAAACAGCCACAGAAAGAAAAGCACAGGCATTGTTTTTGCTTAAAACTGATGTTTCAGCTATTTTAAATGGTTTACTGTAATCTGAGTTCTATGAATACATTCTGACAAGTCAAAGATGCAGAGGACGGTTGCACAGAATTCACTGAAACTACAAAGAAGAAAGAAATCATTCATTATCTTTCACATACAATTATTTTTCTTGCTTTGGAATATAAAAACAAGCACTGTTTTCCCAGGCAGCATGGAAGAAAGCTTGATCCATCATTAGATCATCGGCTTGTACAAACCAAAGAAATGGGTTTTACATTTTATTCCTGAGATCACATCAAATTCTTCAAGGACCACAGATTTTTTTGTAGGAATATTTGTTCAGACATAACAGGATAAACAGAAAAGAGTTGTGAACTCAAAGTTGCTTCTCTTCAAAATACATAACGTGCCTACATCAAAAACTAAGACTAGGGAATCTAAGACTAGCAATCATAAGCTTTCTTTTTCCTGACCTGTCTTTCTACTCGAAGGATTACAAAGCGTGATTCTCAGCTTCCCATCTTGAACAATAACTTTTACAGTAATAGTGTAGCATGCAATTAAAATGTTCAACAGATACATATGTTTTGTGGATTTTTTTGCGTTTGTTTGTTTTGTTTTAAATCAGAGATGACATTTTTAGAGTCCTTTATGACCACACAAAGACACCAGCAATCAGCTTGCTCCTTTCATTAAGAATTATATGTAAACACAAACTCTTGAAATTCTATGAAAACAGGAAGAATTATAGGTAAAACAATGATTTATCATGGAGGACATATGCCTCAAAAGAGAGGGAAACGCTTCCATTCTTAGGAATTAACAATAGATTAGGGACATACTCTCCTTTTCCTTTTAGCCATGTGCTTAATTTTGATATTTGGCTTAACTGATATGATTCAGACAGGAAAAAATCCTTAATATTTGACTAAGCTAGTGCATATATTGCTTATATAGGAATACACTATGATTTGGTAGATACAGAATCAATCTATTGGAGTGCAAGGACATCTGCCATTAGCCTGGAACTAACATCCATCCAACAAAAGCAATGTGCACAGTTTACTCTTCATTTATTCTTCCAATCAAACCACGTTATATCAAGCTACTTCTTATCCAAACTCCCCCTTCTCCATGTGAGCTGTCATCAAGCAAATCTCATTTTTGGCATGCTGTGCAATCTTTTTGTTAATTTTCATTTTGTCCAGAGCTACAGGTCACCATTATTTGGAAACGTATACTTTGTATATGTGTGAGAATGAATAGAGAACAGCTGTATCTCTTAGATACATGCAAACAAGAGCACAGAGCTGCTTCAGTATGAAAAAGGGCTGAGCCAAGCACCTTCCTATGTAACACGCCAAGACATGACAGGTGCAAACTTCAGGCAGTCTGCAGGCAGGGAGACCTCAACCCCTACACAGGGTGATTTCTGGCTCCCTAAATCTCATAGGCGGTCTGGCAGCAGGTTGGAGCCATCCTGCAGAGCCATACAGTACATGAACCTTCTCAGCTCTGGAGGAGAAAGCAAAAACCTGAGGCAGTACGGAGGAGATGTCAGTACTCCGTAAGCCCACCTTTGTGAGCATTCCCTGACTGAATACCCTCTTATACAACCTTGCACACACTGGAGCTTTAATTTTCTAGGAAAAAGAAATAATAATAATAATGATGAACACTCTGAGAAGTGATACACTGAGAAAAATGCCGCAATTTTTTTCTTTGCAAACCATCGTATACCAGATATCCCTGTCACCAAACACCTGTTACTACTTTGGGCTTCATCCCAAAACCAAGCATTTCCAAACCTGCAATTCATAAAGAAGATTATACTGTCAACAGTATCAGTCAGTGAAGGAGAAAGAGGAAGTTGTGTGCTTCTGTTGGAGGGATACAGAGGATCCTGAAACAAAAGAAAGTGCCTTTGCTTTGTAACTAACCAGAGGCCTCTCCAGGCACCTCCCTCATGTAGAAATATTTCAGTCTGTAAGGAAGGCAATAGGCTAAGCACAGAGGAGAGCATGAGAAACAGCAAACCAACAAAATACATCGGCACTTTCTACATTGATTCTCCATATCCCCCACCCCACAACAAGCAAATACAGGCCATATTTTTGTGTTATTTTCAGCTTCAGAAAGAAATCACGCATACACAACATTCACATCTTTTTATATAAATTGTCTTAGGAGTTCTAAGACAATCCCAGGCAACACTACAAGCTTGGGGCAAAGTGGCTGAAAAACTGTGTAGAGGAAACAGACGTGGGGGTACTGGTCAATAATTGGCTGAACATAGCCAGCAGTGTGCATAGGTGGCCAAGAAGGCCAAGAGTATTCTGGCTTATATCAGAAATTGTGCTGCCAGCAGGAGCAGGAAAATGATCATCCCTCTGTACTCAGCACTGGTGAGGCTGTTCCTCAGGTAGAAGTAGGCAGTCAACAGGAGTTTGGTTTGTATTTGTTAATAATATTATGAGTTTTAAAGTAAATAAATAAATAAATCTGGGTCCAGATACAACAATAGGTTGTTCATTTTAAGTTTAAATATTTTCACCCTTTGTAACTCAAATTACCCCTTAAAATAACATCAGAAAACCATTTTCTGGATGAAATAATGTCGTCATGGTAGAAACAAGGTGCAAGAAGCAGAGGAACCAAGGTATCCACCTCAATCCAAGATGCACCAATCACAAAGATAAGTCAGTTAAAATCAGTTGCTGGATTTGCAGTACAGCAAACCATTCTACTCCACACAAATCGGAACAAGTGCTCATAACAGCTGAGACATGGAAGAAAATATTAAAGGAAGACAACAGTATACACAGAATAACTCAGCAGCTACTACATCTCCAGAACTTGGAGCTGAGGCGAAGATAAGATTTCAAGAACAAGCATAAGTCACAACCTCCTTATCCCCTTTCCTGAGCCCCTCTGATCTGGCAAATCCCTCCAGCACAGCGGCATAGCAGCCTGTCATAATGAGAGCTGTGCCAAACTGGACAATGACAAATCCAACAGACAGAAGGTACTGCTGTGAGTCTGCCTGCTACCAATCCTGTCCTTAAATTCCTGAAGAAACCGGCCTCAGGATTTCCAAACACTAATAATTTTCTTACAGCGTGACTGCTAATAAGCACAAGACTAGCAACACAGCTGGTGGCACTGGCTGCTGGTGAGTCAGTTGTCAGGCTCTGCTGATTTGCTAGAACTCCAGTCCTGAAAACAGTGTAACTGCACCACGTCCCATGACAGTGAATTGCCAATGGCAAATCTCAAAGTAAAGAATAGGGACTTCACATGCAAGAGATGCAGCCAACACTTTTAAGAAGAGTTGAGCAGGCTGAAAACTAATGATGTTTCCTCTATTTCACAGTACCAATAATAAAGTCTTAACAAGGCAATTCTAAACTTAGCACAAAGCACAAATGTACTTCCCACCCGGGCTACAGCATACAGGTATGCTAATGTTATTCCAAAAACAAATATGGAAGCACAAGAGATTTCTCCTTTCATTATGAAAAGAACCTATTGCGCACCTTCTACTGTACTGCAATACAGCTGCAGAAGGTAGTTGAACAGATGACACAGGCATCCTGGGCATTTCCATGCATGGTGAAGGGGAGGACTTGGAAGATAGTATATGGTTGTTCAAGAGAGCTAGAAAAAGATGAACGGTTCTCCTATCAAAGAACAGAACTACATGCACTCTGACCTACTCCACCAAGCCACCAGAGAGCCTCCAGCATTGTGCCACACTATGAATTGAACTCAACAAAATGAAATATAAGAGTTGTTAAACAAACCACTGAGTGCAGCACATCTCCAGCATGCTCTCAGCCTTGGGTGCCATTACACGTCAGAAGTGATTTAGCAATCAAGAATTCATCTCTCGTTTTATAAGTTCCAAATCTAGCACTCTCATGGGTTCTAAATAAAAATAAAACTGAAAGCAGGACAAAGCTTATTAACTTCATTTTTTAGAGCTGATAAGAAAGATTTCAACAAAGTCACAAAAAGCCATAATAGAGAGATTCTTAGAATTCAGATACCCTAAAATTAATTTCTATGCTTGCCCACTTTGAAACACTCACTCTCGTAGCTTTCTGCCACACATAAACACTGAGCCAAAACAGGATATAAGTCTTTCTCTGCCCCTCAAATACAAACGCATAGCTCAAGCTAACCAGTTTTGCTTTGGTGGCAAATGGAAGCAAAGCAGCAGCACCCCTACGGTCAAAACACAGGCTTTGAAAAGGCAGAAACATCCAAGAGATTATGACTTCTAACTCTGAACTGCTGCTGGCTCACTTATGGTGTTACAAAGCAAAGTCAAACACATTAGTTTAAAGGCCAGTGGCTTGCAATGGAGCAGAACAGAGAAAAAGCTTACAGTAGCCAAGCAATAGACCCTGCTGAAGGCAGCAACTGCTTTTTCTTTTTCATCAGTTGCTGTCTGCCTGCATAGTGCTTCCCCTCTGAAGTCTAAAGGTTAGCTTAAACAGGGTGGGTTGAGCTAAGCTGTCTGACTGCATGCTATGATCGACTGCTTATACAGTCACTGGCTTTCAGCTAAAAAGCAAGAAAAAGCAGCTTCCTAAACAGTGTCTGAATTGTAACCCTTCAGACTACAATCTTCTGCATCTCCATAGAGTAAATTAGAAGTTTTATCATGGGCACAGACATGGCTATATTTCTTGAAGACTTCCTGACGGCCAGCACTTCTCATTTTCTAATCTCAGTAGATTCAGTTGCTGCTTGGTTTATATTACCACAGTCTGAACATCTTACTCCCAGATATAACACAGATAACCTCCCAGTCAGCCGGCATAAGAGGGAATCAAAGTATATCAGAACTGAACTACAGCACTGGCAGGATATCTGATGATTATCTTACAAAAACCAGAGTAGTGTATATCCATGTAATGAGAAGCCAACTTGAACATAATCAGAGTCTACTTTCCAAATTTTATATCCATCTTCTAATGTCAAACCACACCCCACAGTGAACCTCAGCTGAGTTTTTGTCTGCAGTGTTCAGTCATACATCATAAAAAAAAACTTCTCCAAAAACTCAGATCAAGAGAAGTATCTCACTCCCCCCAACCAAAACCAAAAAACCCCACACCAAAAAGAACCCCCACATCTCTGAGGCGTAACTGTGCCGAAAACTTTTAGAGAACATGGAATTCCTCCTACCCCACAGAGGGCTGGCTTTAAGCCCAGAAGACTGCTTAATACAATTCACTAGAAAACCGTGCATATTCCACAATGTGATAGGCTTTATTGTGGACCATTCTTTGTAGTTTCTTCACTCCATTCCCCTCATAACATACTGCATGCTATGAAGACAGAGGAGTCTGTATAGTTGCGTGTTCTAGCATGACAAGCAATCATGACTATTTTTAAATCATGGGTAAAAGGGTAGATTATAAGGAAGGGAGGTTGAGCTAAACGAGATAAAAAAAGATCTAGAAAACTTAAGCTATAAAAAAATGTTATCAGCCCAATAATTCTTCAGGAGAAAGAAACTCACAGCAAAGTGACAGGTTACAAGAGAAATCTAGTCAGTAAAATCTGCCCTAAAAATAAAACAGAGTTTCGCATCTCAAAACTCACACAACACAAATTCTCACTAATGCACAAGAAAATCCACAATTGGGAAAAGATGAAATACTTACTTTTAGGACAGGGATTCCAAAAAGGGCCGTATTTACGTTTAAGGAAGCGATATTTTAACCTGCGCACGCAAGTTTGCTATACTGCCCACTACAAGCACAGAATAGACCATAATGAAAAGCCCCTTTGTTTGGGGTCTTGGGAACCTGCTGACATAGAGGGAAGGAATTATGCTGATGAGTTAGCTGCAGGGTTACTGCCTGGTTGGTTGTGCTGCAAAGATCTAACTTAAAATGACCCACAGTATTCACTGAGCATCCATCTTCTCTTGTTTAAGGTGCTGTCACATGCTGGCTGATGGCCATGTAACAATGCCTGCTAGATTGCTTTACAGCAATAATCTAGCTGAACTACTATTCCATTTTTTTGTTATATTGTATATTATCACAGTTGGAAAAAAGAGCAGCATGGAACAAACAGGACACAGAGTTCTTGAGAGTCTTGACCTCTTAAAAGTTCAGAACATGAGTGACAGAGTCATGGGAAAGTATTCAAAATGGGATAGACGTTGGAGTACACTGCATGTAAAGAGTAGAGTATAACAAAAAGCAAGCCCATCATCCTTGCCCAGTGCACTAAAGGATATGTGTCTAGCATAAGAAGCTAATAAAAAGGTACAGCTATTCATTCAGGAGAAAAAGAATGTATGGATAAGAGAGAAATATTAGTCACGGGCATGAAGGATTATTGGCTTAGGAGAAACAGTAGCATAAAACAGGTTAATCACACTTTCCATTTTGTAAAACATGCACTTAACACTCTCATACCTGTTCAATTAATTTTATAGAACAAAAGAGAGAGAAAAGCTACAGCAACCCAAAGCAACATCCCAGTAAATGAACATTTCAAAGAAAAAGGTAATAATGACGTCAAAGGCTGCATCCGGAAGCTTTGAAATTCCTCTACACTCCCCATATTAACTTCTTATCTCTGACAGCTCAATGAATTTGCTTGAAAGGTAGAGCCTTGCGTGGCCGCTACTTTAAAAACATGAAGCAACTGAATTCAAGCCTTCCAAAGCTTTTCTTAAGAGTCCAATTAACAATACACAGGAAATTAATGAGTTTGGCACAAGTTCTGCATATAGGTAAGTATGCATTTATCATGAGATGAGCAGAGCGTTAGACACATTTCTGCATTGGGGAAATTTTATATTCCTCTTCTGATGTCACGAAGGGCTAGCATGCTTGAAATTGCAATATTCTTATTAATCAGAGTCCTTAAGTTTATACAACAGCAAAATCTAGAATCAAACCTAGCAGCCTGAAACTTTGATTGTAGAACCCCCATTAATCCACTCAGTCATTCACAATTCCTAGTAAATTAATTACTATAAGGATTTTTTGGAAGACCTTTGAAGTGACTAATTCACAAAAACAGCAAAATCTAAAGAGAATTACTCTCCAACATTGATATTTGCTACACTCATTCATGTGATTGAACTTAATATACAAGGGCTGCTCCAAAAGCAATGCCTCCTATTCCATTATGTCAGCCCACAACATCAAAAGTGGATGTTGGTGGTATGGCAGTAGAGGTTGAACCTTCCCTCCAATATTCCATTACATGTTGTTGCTGCGTGACAGATGGCAGCCGAGGGGCAGACTGACAGAACGGTGGCTGACACAGAAGTGTGTATGAAGCAAAGGTGTGTCACTGAATACCTCCATACAGAAAAAAATGCATCCTTTGACATTCACTGGAGACACTGGAGACAATGAACAACAACAACATGAAAGACAGGTCATGTTCCAGATGGCCACACAGATGTTTAGGAGTGCTGTATGCAGGCTCTTGTTCATTGCTGGAGAAAACACACAGCTAATGGTGGTGACTACGTTGAAAAATAGCATTTGTGTAGCTGAGAATTTGCTCCATCAAACAGTGTTGTTGTGTTCTTTCTATCTGCTGTAGTTTCCATGAAAATAAATAGGAGGCATTACTTGTCTATAAAGGTAGGAAAAACATCTCGAACTGGCAAGTAAATACATGTTTAGGTCTGTGCAAAGCCACCAGAGAATCTTTAGACCTCATAAAATAATTGAAACCAGTAACTGTTTTAACCTTACTCCAACACACATTAGTTTAAACAGCAAAAATTCCCACTCATTAACAATACTTAGTGCTGAGTGTGAAAAAGATACAGTGCAATCACTTAACATTAATCCCACAGCAACTGAAGATGTTTTTATTCTCTGCTAAGAGGAAACGGGAAGAATTTAGGTAAGCAGCTGGAGCCCATACATAAATCACAGTACCCTTAAGGTGATGTAGAACTATACAATAGCATAGTCTAGCAGAGGGCAAAGTAACCGCCTAATTAGGGCTTAAGCCCAAACTTCAGACAAGTAAAATTGCATACAATTAAGGTATTAGTCCACTCCAGACTCTTGTCTAACACTGCATCTGCACCACTCTGCAACAAACTTTACCTCCTTTAAAAGAAAAGAAGTTACTATGATTGAAGGAGAAGGATAAGATACAGGGAAAAGACTCCAAAGTAAACAAATACTCTAACATTAAGCTCTTAAAATCATTCTCCTTTGAGGATACAAAGGCTTTAAAAATTTTTTCCTCCACACAAACACTTTTTTCCATCTTCAGTTCTGTGACAAGAAGCTGCCTAAAAAACCACTTTGCAGTTTTCTTCCTATCTTACTGTCACACTTGTGTTCTGTTACTAGCACAGGTCTACTGCAGTGCGACTTACACAGCACTGCAGTAAGCAGCAGTTTGTGCTCTTCGAGAGGGGGGATGGGATTACTTTACATCCAAGATAAAACCATTACATGTGAGTAGCGAAACAAATCAGGAGAACATTAACTGCTACAAAGACAAACAGCACCACATTCTCTAAAATTTGGAAGTGGTCCCACTTTGAAGACATGAAGAATAAAACTGGCACTGCTGTTAGGATCTCTTCTGGGGAAGTAACAACTCTGGTATCCATGAATGATCTGTAGGGATTGGTGATACCCTCCTTGCACATCCCACCTCGTGTCTTCAGCCTTCTGCGCAGCCACAGAGATGGATGCAGGTCCTCTGCTCAAATGGCCACCCCCACTAATCCTTGTCTTTCCTTCTGCTGCATCAGTCTCTCCATTTTGCCTTCATTACACACCAGCCCCTCCTCATTTCCAGTATGCTCTCCCCTTCCTTAACCTCCTCTCATAAAGGCTACACAGTGCAGTTTTCTGAGATGTGAACAATTCAGCTTGCCTGCTGGGAAAAGTGCAGGTCATGGATATTTCCTCAGTTAAACAACAACAAAAATATTACATTCCAAATTTCACTTTTAGAACTTTCAGAAACGTCATCTTCCCCTGCTCAAGAGAGGTTTGAATGAAGGGAGTTCCACAATCTGACAGGAAAACAAGCCATCATTCATTTATTTTTATAATACTCATTTCTCATTGCTGAAATGTAATGGTTCACCCTTACCTCAATTTTACTTCCCGGATCGTGAGTTGCAGCAGCAAAGTAGACCACCTCCTGTACTTCATCCCTAGGCCGTGCAGAGTTCTTTCCAAACACCACCAGCCCATCTTTGGAACATGGGGGAAAGGCTACAAAGCAGTAACTTGGAGGAGCTTCAGCCATCCTAAAAAAGAAAGAAGTTAAAATTACAAATTACAACAGTTTTAGCTAATTTGTAATTTCATACATTAGAATATCATTAATTCTACTGTGATTTGTTGCATCTAAGAGACATCGTGTCTCCTCTAATTGCCAGTTGATTATGTAATGATAGTGGAAGATGATGTCAGCTCAGAGGAGGCTCATCTGCGTTTAATAAGAAGAACTGTAGTGATTTTCAGACATGTTTTACCCAGGCCTCATGAAGGCACACAGAGCAGGAAAGAAGACAAGATGACTGTACCTTAATGAAACTACTTAGTCTCCATAGAAGGAAAGAAAATATTCTGCATCAGAGCTGTTAGGGAACATATGACCTAGATTGCATACTGCTGACTCAGACAAGTGCAGAGACACAGAAGAATTTTAATTTACTCTCACTGCTCTCAAGCAGTTCAAAATTAAAAGATAATAAATTAAAATTGAAACAGAAAAGAGAGAGAGAGAGAGAGGGAAAAAAACCCATATTTGAGGGATTCCTGAGGGAGGACAATGGTGCAACTGGAAACAGAACAAAGATATAGCACAGTTATAACAACTGTCTGTCAATTTATCTACTCAGATCAGAGAGACTGAAGCACTAATGGCACTTTATTTCCTCTGTGGTTTGCCTGCGTCGTTGCTCTTACCTAAAGTTAATTGATTGCAGTTTAGTTGTTTATGCAGGCTAACATGAATATTCTTTAAAATGCTTGTATGGTAGCACAAACATTATAGGTGTTCTTAATGCCAGTTATTCATTTAAAAAATGTAAATGGTTTCAGGACTATGACACCCCTGTCTTGCATGCATTGCCTTGTATACATTGCTGTAACTGAACTTTTCTCCCTTCACTGAACCTTCTGACACACACCAGAAGAAAAAGGTTCAGTGCTTGTTAAAATAGCACTCAACACCAATTCCTGAGATCGCTTCACAGATCTTATCATTGCATCAGAAATTTCCTCCTACAAAAATGAACGGATATATTCCTCTTCTCCTTCCATGATATCCTGAACAGGTAAAAACATATGCACGTTTCAATACATTAGACACANTGTTGTTCTTACCTAAAGTTAATTGATTGCAGTTTAGTTGTTTATGCAGGCTAATATGAATATTCTTTAAAATGCTTGTATGGTAGCACAAACATTATAGGTGTTCTTAATGCCAGTTGTTCATTTAAAAAATGTAAATGGTTTCAGGACTATGACACCCCTGTCTTGCATGCATTGCCTTG
>PPHD01026152.1:0-11550 GCA_002909625.1 Bambusicola thoracicus
TCTGGACCTGCTCCAAGAGCTCCATGTCCTTCCTTTACTGGGGGCCCCAGGCCTGGACGCAGTACTCCAGATGGGGCCTCACAAGAGCTGAGTAGAGGGGGACAATCTCCTCCCTCTCCCTGCTGGCCACTCCTCTTTTAAAGCAGCCCTGGATATAGTTGGTTTTTGGGCTGCAAGCGCACACTGCTGGCTCATGTCCAGCTTCTCACCCACCAGGACCCCCAAGTCTTTCTCCGCAGGGCTGCTCTCAAGTAGATCTTCCCCCAGTTTGTATAAATACCTGGGATTGCCCTGACCCAAGTGCAGCACCCTGCACATGGCCTTACTGAACCTTATTAGGTTTTCATGGGCCCACTTCTCCAGCCTGTCCAGGTCCCTCTGGATGGCTTCCCTTCCTTCCAACGTATTGACTGCACAACTCAGCTTGGTGTCATCTGCAAATTTGCTGAGGGTGCACTCGATGCCATTGTCTATGTCATTGATGAAGATGTTGAAGAGCACTGGTCCTAAGACCGGCCCCTGAGGGACATCGCTTGTGACCGGCCTTCACCTTGACAGAACCACTGATCACAGCCCTTTGGCTGCATCCAGCCAACCAATTCTTAACTCACCAAAACCTGTTTGCTGGTTTCTCTCTTGTGGTTTCTGTTTTTCTTGCAGTACTTGCAGGCAGCAGGTCATGTATCATAGATAGAGTGTGGGCAGGCTGAATGACATGCAACAGGTCCAAATCAGATTATGTTCTAGGAGCCAGTGCATTTGGGAAGCAGCTGCAAAATTCATGGATCATACCTCTCCTGCTGGGTTTGGCAGGAGCTGCTGCCTGTCATGGAGGAAAGGAGTGTCAGAAAAGTGGTCAGTGTCATCTTGCTCCTGTATTTTCTTTGCATCTTTTTCCATTTTGCTGTGTTTAAGTTACCTCAGATGAAACCAGGATACAGTTCAGGTGGCATTGCATTGACCCCATATTAATAACTGTCTATCAAACCTTTATTTCTGCATAAAGATTTTATTGGGTAACTTTATGTAACACAGTTTTTAACATTTTACTTGATGATCTTTTAAAATTGATTAAAGATGTAATTGTTCTTCTATAAACAATTTAATCAAGTGGCAAATAGAAGAAATAATATTCCACCCCTTCTTGACTAAATTCTGTCCTCATTTATCATATCTCATTCCTTTCTACTTTTCTGCCTATAATAAGTCTCCTAAAAATGTTGCTGTTGCACATTAAGAAGGAAGAAGATAAAAATGCTCAGATGTAGTGAGAGATGTTACATTAAAGACAAAACCCCAAACAAAAACAGAAGGGGACATTAAACACAAATTGCTTTCCAAACAAATAAATCTTATGTGTTCCATAGACATTGCTCACTAATGGGAAGTTAGTGTTAAAGTTGCATGTAGAGTCTGCCTAATATAATCCAGAAGCATTTGTGAGTACTGCACACACCGCTTTCTGGAGGGTTTCTGGTTTTGTTTATTCACACTTGGAAAGAGGTTACCATGAGTTACACAGAAAATGAGAAGATGAATGCTGCAGAAGGGAAAGAGAGCTTGGGTAGAGCAGGGCTCACTGGCAGTGGTTAAGAGAAGAGAAATGTTGCGTGAAGATGAGACAAACAGCACCCACGGGTAATGGAAGCCTAGTGAGGAAGGTACAGAAGATGTGAATGTCTGCAGAAGTGACTGCACAAGAGTAAAGCTCAATTTCAGAGAGTGCCAAGAGAAAATGTAAAAGAGAGTAAGAAGTGCATCAGACTCAGAGTTTTGGAGTTCTGATGCATAGTATCATGATGACCCGGGGGTATTGGTTGATGCTCAGCTAAACATGAGGTAGCCAAGAAGGCCAATTGCATTCTGGCTTGTATAAGAAACAAGCCAACAGGAACAGGGAGGTGATCCCTCTGTACTCAGCTCTGGTGAGGCCACACCTCGAGTACTGTGTTCAGTTTTGAGTCTCTCACTACAAGAAAGACATTGAGGCCCTGGAGAATGCCCAGAGAAATGCAGCAAAGATGGTGAGGGATCTGGAGCGCAAGTCTTATGAGGAGTAGCTGAGGGATCTGGAATTATTTAGTCTGGAGAAGAGGAGGCTCAGATGAGACCTTATTGCTCCATACAACTGCCTGAAAGGAGGTTTGTGGCATGGTGAGGGTCAGCCTCTTCTCCCACATAACTAGCAATAGGACTAGAGGGAATGGCCTCAAGTTGTACTAGGGGAGGTTCAGGTTGGAGATTAGGAAAAATTTGTTCTCTGAAAGAGTGATCAGGTGGTGGAATGGGCTGCCCAGGGAAGCGGTTGAGTTACCATCCCCAGAGATGTTCAAGAAAAGTTTAGATATTGTACAAAGGAACGTGGTTTAGTAGGGAAGCATTGGTGGTAGGCAGACAGTTGGACTAGATGATGTTGGAAGTCTTTTTCAACCTTAATGATTCTATGCTGCACCTACTTCCATTTATTTTCCGTTTCAAGTTGCAAATCAGTTGGGAGCCTGAGGTATTCATGTGAAATCGTCAGTTATTATTGGACTTCAGGAAAGAACATTAACTGAAAGGGTTTGGTTTTCTTGCTCCTCTAATTCTGTTTTTGCTGGGAAAGATCTTAATGCATAACTGGATCTCACCTCTGATTCATCCTTTCCAGACTGACCTCAGAGGAAGAAGGGACTAAGACCCAGCTCGGGAACTGTGGCCTGAGACTAATAACAGTTACCACAATTACCATCCACTTCCTGCAAAACTGGAAAAACAGAACCTCAGCTTTCTTCCATATTGCCTTGGCTGTTTTCCCTTCATTGCAGTACATCTCGTCAGATTCTGTTGCGGGAAGTGACAATACAAATCTTGCTGTTGGGAACATATTGGCTGCCACACTGATATTAAATCACTCAAGAAAAGGGTTAAAAAATTAACCTAGCATTGTAATCCACAGAGAAATTGTATTCCAAAGTCCTCTGACGTCAGTGGAATGAATCCCACCAACGTCACTGAGTACTGGCTTAAAGCCTTAATAAATATAGCATTTATAAAGGAATCATTGTACATAGTGGGTGCAAAAAAGGATGTCTCAGTAATTCAGTAACCACAACTGAGAAAGTAGTAGTGGCAAAGAATGAGGCAACAATTGCTAGAGGTGAAGGCTTAAAAATCACGGATATTAGTCCAAAGTGAGGCATGGAAGGGAATGTGAAAGACATGAAAGTTAGACTGAGATTAGTCCAGTATCACCTATTCCTAGATGAAGGCAAGAAAATTGTTATAATCCAATGTGTCTTTTATTCCTTGAAGCACTGTTGCCTTTGCAAATTTCTTTTTCCTTGGCTGATATTCATCACTTCTTCTCCTGACCACAGCTGCACTATACAGACAGTTAGAATTACACCATAATTTACATAATCAGCCCAAGAAGAGTTCTTCCAGCCCTTCACAGGTACAGACACATCTAAACGTGCTGGCACTGCAGCCAAACTTTTGTACAGAAAAACAGCCACAGAGAGGTGAGATAGCAGTTCTGTGAGTGTTGGGGCGTAGCACTCCCTGCATCTGACAGCTCCTGGACTCTGTTTAATAAGGATTTCTTTGTGGAACTATCTAGTACACTGCATCTTCACATCAAGATGTAAAGGGAGCTGCCACTGTCACCTTTTGTGAAGCCTAGTCAAGGGTGTTGGACAATTTTCAGAATTTTGCCTAACATAGGACATAATTTTGAAGAGTTTTGGTTTTTTGTTTGTTTGTTTGTTTTACATAGATTAGACCACAAACAGTAAGTTTGTATGACAGCTTGTCAAGCTAGCTCTTCTACTGTAAATTGGATCTATGATCTTGTTACGGCCTGGTTTTCTCCCAGGGTTATCCATCAGATAAACCTCCAGTGGAGGTGCTTCAGACATCATAAATTTAGAGAACCGAGTTCATAATTGTCACCAGTGTTTACTGGTCATAGAAGAATCACCTCCTCTTTGTCTGCATATATATGCTTGATACAATATATGCATCAGGACAAGTTCATCTCCTAGATTATGTGGCTCTTGAAGGAGTAAGTCAGTAGGAGCAGCTCTGTGTTTGTAGGCATGAAAAGTGCTGCACTTCACTTGAGGCCTCTGAGCAGCTACCAGGTGGCCTCTGAGCAGCAAATCTCTGTTCTCTCTCATGCTGCTAAGAGAGAAACAGTGCTTGAATGAAGGGGTGCCTACACTTGGGACTGCGTTTCAAGCACTGCAGCAGAACAGTGAGAGATGTGGCAGTGCTGTCCTAATGTAGGTAGCATTCACTTTTATTATGTATTTACTCTTTCCATCATCTTTTCGCAATGAATTTTCTGCAGACTGCATCATACTGACAGTTTCCAGCAGGGAGCAGCATTTGTTCATCTGTGAAAGATAAGAGGCTCCAGCGTGAAAGTGCAGAAGCCGGAATAGAGACTCAGAAATTCCCTGTATTAAACACAAATATGTTTGGGAATGGGTGGTCAACCAGAACTGTGAGAGGTGTTGTAGGGGTTAAAGAATTGGCGCTAGGCCTCTCTTGTCCTCTTTATCTGTGTAATGCCTCTACAAGTACAGCTTAGTATTTGGGGCGAGAGGTTGGGTGCTCAGAGGTAGTGCTGGCAGAGAACCTGGATCAAAACATTCACATTTAGGGAAACATTTTCATCAAAAAGTTTAGAGTGTGCTCCCTTGTTCCGAATGATTGCTTCAAGGACTGGAAATCCAGAATAAGCTCTCACTAATGATGCGTGCATATTACCAGCACCCAAATACTATGGCATGTTTGTTTTCTTAGAAGATGAGCAAGGTTCTTCATCGTAGGTCACTGGCTATTTTAAAAGCTTTCCATACTAAACATATCTTTCTAAGAAACTATTTCTTTCAATTAAATCTTAACTTTAAAGCCAAAGTCTCAGTTCAACGCTTTAAAATGTTACATCTTTCAAATCAGCCTTCCACAGGGGCAGACAGTCACACTGTGAATAAGCATAAAGATTATTTCAGCCCTTGGAAACTATAAAAGGAAAAAAAAAACAAAACCCTTCACTATATAAAAAAATTTCTATTAAAAACAATATTATAATATTTGTTGCCAACCTGGTGTTCCTGGAATGCTTGCCTGTTTCTTCCCACTGCTACATGTAGTACAATATATTTTTACTTTGCCTACTTTTCAAAGCAGGTCTGAATGAAAGTCTTCACAGCAAACAGTGACAGACACTCCTTTTCAATACTGTCAAACTCACGTGCCTGGTTGACAGCATTGGTGGTACTGTTTCAATGCTTCCCACCTGTCCTGGTGTCATTCCACCCACTCCAGCTCTGCAGCAGCCTCCTGCTGCTGCCCTGCTGAGAAGCAGCTGCATCCCACCAGTGGGACCTCAGAGTGGTGAAACAATCCATGCTGAGATAAATAATTGCTATAATCTATGTAGACATATCCACACTGGCTGTAGTCTATCAGGCTAGATCACAAGACCAGTGAAGCTAAAAGAGCATTTGCTTGTGTGAGGGCTCTACAAGATCCTGGGGCTCTCAGTGGGTATCTAATGGCTAAAGCCTCACACCTCAGGCTTCCGATCCCACAGTTAAATAGAGGAAAGTAAGTCCCATCCTATCTCTCACTGTAATGCTATATAACTTGCTAATACTCTGGCCTTCCCTCCAGTCAGAAATGTACATAGCCACAAATTAGATATAATTGACTTTTACAGACATATTTTGCTTTCATCATATTTATTCTCTTCATGTTGGGGCTAAATGTTCCTTTTAATAAAATTGTTAAGGCCATTCAATTGTCTGAAATATGTGTTCTCACATCTTCATTTGCATAGATTTATTTTTTCAAGTATAAACTTTGTGTAAACTTAACTTTCTATGTGCTGGATTCATAATGCTTGGCTCTGAGTTAATAACAACATTCCTGTAGCATTTTTTAATCCTCAAATTACTATATTATTTTAGGAATAACTCCAGATTAACATATCTTTGTTTCCTGGCATCTCTTAAGTGTTTTTCAATAATTAATACTGCCTTTATGTTCTCTGTCTGAGAAGCCCAAATCCAATAGCAACATTATGTTTCCACTGATTTGAAAATTAGTAGTCTTACTATTATGAGAAGAGCATGGGAGCAGCACAGGAATCCTTGAGCACTCATAGTGTCCAGCAGCTTATGGCTTGGGAACTCATGGGGAAGTGGCAATGTCTTTATACCTCATAACCTTCAGCAAATACTGTTTTCAGTTATCAATCCATCTTCTCCTGAACTCGTGCCAATGGCCTCCTGTGGTGAGGAGTCCTGCAGCTCTTCAACACACTGGGCAAGGTGTTGCCTCCCTTAGTCTGTCCCGAACCAACCACACACTAGCTCTGTTTGATATCTCCAGCTATTACACTGGGAAAGGTGGCAAAATGCATGCATCTACCCCATTCCACTGCCTTTATAGTGGTCCATTACCCACCTTGGGAGTCTCCTTGCTGTTCTGGACACTCATCTGCTTCTTCATGGGAGTCTCTCCCTGTGATGACCTTTACTACCAGGTGCATATAGTAGGACAGCCAAGGACACTGACTATACTTGGGGCTACCAAAGCCAACAGAGCTATGACCCCGACACCAAGGATCTGCCCCTCTGTTCAAAGCGGACTCAAGCCAGCAACTCTCGAGGAACCATTCAAGCCCTGCTGTTCAAGCCGCACAAAACCCAAGTTTCTTTGCCTGCAGCACATGCTGCGGTTTGGTGTGGTAAGAGCTGAACTCCAGTTAAATGAACCGCAGCCTAGCCACAGCAGCACAGAGCTCAGCAGAGGGTAATTTACCCTGCCTCTTAGCAGGGATCCTAAAGAGCCATGACAGGTCCAAGCAATCTGTCAGAGAGCAGCCTGACGAGCCAGCAGGCTCTCTCCGGATGCTAATACATTACAAACAATAGGCTCATTATATGCAAATTAGCAGGAGAGGTGGTGATTGGCCACTGCATTACAGAGCCAAATTCTCCACTGAAAAGTTAGCTGAGATCTTTGCTTGAACTACTCCGAAATGCCGAAGCTTACAGAATTAAGTTCCCGCAGCCTGCATCTTTGTTGAACAACGACTGGGTTTCCTCAGACAGCCTGCACACAGGTCTCCTGAATGCTGCCCGTACAGAAAGCTGGAACCAGTGCTCAGTGAGTGAAACCCATGGGGGAAACAATAACATATTGATTCAGACACTGAGGTTCTGAAACAGTCCTGGTTCAAATTAATTTTAATTCCCAACTCCATTACAGATTTACTTGTTAAATGTCAGAAAATCCATCTGAATCCAGGGAGTGAGTTCTGTATTTGTGGAGCAGATATCTTGGTGTTTTTTACACATCACACACCAGGCTGAGCCCTAGGAGCACGGCTGCATTTGGACACTGCATGAAAACCTAGAGTGGGTTCCCACCTTGGTTCAAAGCTCAACGCAGAGCTACAACCAACTGCTTACTGTTTTCTCCAGTGATATTTGACTGTGGGAAGGTTGTGCATCGTCTGATGCCAGTGTGCAAAGCTGATCTTAATTAAAATGTTCCATTGAAAATGTTTCATAAGATAGGAATACAAGAGCGACGCCAGTCTGACACAACTCACTATGCTGCCTGAGAGCTGGAAGTGCCTGGCAGGTCGGGAGATGCTGCTGCTGTCGTACTGCAGCCAAGAGGAGTCCCGGGCACAAGTTTTGCCTTCTCAAAAGGTATTTTTTTCCTTTTTGAAATTTTTATTCTTTTCAAGAACACCACATCAAATACACTTCTAGTGCTTCTAGGCAGATAAGAAGCCTGTAGGGTCTTTATGACCCTGGTTTGTTCATGATAATGTCGTGGAGGATAAGTAACCATTGGCTTCCACAGATGTGGTGGTAAATTCAGCATTTTTACAATCAGGTTGATAGGGATGCATCTCATTACCCAAATACACACATCTGTTTCTGAAAACCTCAACCACATTTCAGTAGAAGTTAACTCAGCACTCACCTCTCCCATTTATTTCTCAGGAAAGAAAAAAAGCTTTATATCCCTCTTCCCCGTGAAGAAGAATTTGACATAACTGGGTGGCTCAAGGCATCTATGGCAAAGGCACACATAGGTGTGCATGGGGCTTACCTGTGTTTCTGTTGTGTTCCAATTTTTGAGTTTTTTACGTGAGGAAAAGCTCACGGGATCTCACGTACCAGTACTGTTTCATTAATGATGAGCATACCATACAGTGCACAGAACACTTTTCAGGCTTTTCCTAATTAAATCCAATCCTAAACAGCTATTTCAGCTGTACACGTAGGATAGGAGAATGTGACTCAACCTACATAAAAAAATATTTTGCATTTACATTGTGCTCCCCTTCCAAGGATTTTAGTGTGCTTTCCAAAAGAATGAATTTAGCTTCACAATATCCCTGTGTGCTTACTGAAGGAACAATCTCCCCTCACTTACTGATGGAAACACTGACAAAGAGGCTGTAAACCTGATAATCAGATGCTTTAAGTACAGAAATATGCATGCAAAATGTAGGCATAGAGCTGAAAACGATTCCTAATTTCACTAACTACACATGCAGATAACCAGCTAAACACATTAATGATGACTTTAATCCAAATCCAACTGTTTTGGGCAGGATAGGCATTAAAAATATAAGCATGTAGATCACTCTGAAAGAAATACCTCCTATTTAATTCCTTGGAAACAACAACAGATACAAAGAACACAACAATGCTATTTGAAAATTGTCAGTTACGAAACACTATTTTTCCGCGTAGTCACCACATTAGCTGTGCATTTTCACCAGCAATGGAAAAGAGCCTGCATGCCATGCTCATAAAAATCTTCATGGCCATCTGGAATATGACTTGTTTTTCATGTCACTGTTGCCACTGCTGAAGTGCACCACCCACCACCTCTCTGCGCTCACATCCACTCTTTGGTCTCCATACACATTCAGCAAGAATCAATGAATGTCAGTGGCTTCAATGATTTCTGCATGGAGGAATTCAATTTCATGCCTTTGCTTCGTATGCACTTCCACTTCAGTCTGCCCCTCTGCTGCCTTCTGTCACATGGCAGCAAAATGCAATGGAATATTGGTTGGAAGGTTCAACCTTTACTGCCACACTACCAACATCCACCTCTGTTGTTGTGGGCCAACATAATAACGTAGGAGGCACTACATTCAGAGCAGCCCTCATGTATTTAGAACTCTTAAACACCAGAACTTCAAGCTTTAAGGTCATGAAGGAAATCTGTAGGTATATATGGTGCTGCCTTGCAGTTATCTTCACTGAACCTACCTGTTTTCTATCAGAAAATGTTTCCTTTCTAACCAGAGACATGAGCATTCTTGAATCTACCAAAGAAAGCCTTTACCAGAGATTTCCGGTGATGGTGTTGCTGGGTGTGGTGAGGATGTTCATAAAGAAGAGGGAGCAGGCACACTGAGAAGCCACACACTCTGGTGGACCCAAATCAAAATTAGGGAAATACACAAGATGAAAAGATAGATTCCTTTGCAAAGTTTTGTAAAAGAATTTCTTTTTTCATATACTGCAATGGGTTCTCCTTCTTTCGTTCCCTCTCCTGCACATTTTTATGATATTCTGAGTAATTTCCCATCTAAAATTCTTTTTCTTCCCTCCACAGGCCACCATCCCCAGAAGTATCATATTCAGCCTTCCTCCGACTGGATTTTTGAATGATTATTTTGGAGTCTGGCTTTATCTCCCCTGAGTCTCATATCTAGGGATCAGCGAACTGGCTCATATAACTTACAAACCAACCTGAACCATAATTTAGGACTAAGGAAATATTTGGAGGTTAAAAAAAATCAGTGTGCTTTTCACATTCGTACACCTTTCTATTTCCACCTCCTAGCATCAGCTGAAATGCCAAATGGTGCCAGGTGACCTGGTGCCTCAGGAATTTGCATACAGTTTGGAAAGTTCTGGGGGTTTACAAAGCATCTCATTTCTTGGCTTCTTGTATCTACACCAAAATGGCAGCTGTTAATGACTATCATTGAGGCTCGTTGTTTTGTTTTTTTCCTTTTTCTCATTCTCTTTCATTCTGTTATGCAATAACATGTAATTCATTCCATGTTTGGAACCATGCGAGTCAGGGGCCAGTTGCATTAGGACAGTCAGAAAGAAATAAGAAACCCAAAGAAATGAATGAAAAGGAAAAGTCTGTTTTTGACTTCCAAACCTGCTGCCCACTCCCCCCCCATTCCAAATAAATAAACAAACAAACAAATAAATATTGCAGTTTTCCCTGTGTCATTTATCCTAGAGGAGAAATTTCTCATGATTTTCTGTTCTCCCCTCTGTCACAAACATGTAAATATATGCAGCCCCCTGCACCTTTCATAGACATAGTACATATAGATAAATGTATAAAGGATAAATGTATATATGCTCTCTATCCTCATCATAAGGTGGATCTAAACTCACACTGCTCCATAACTCTGAATGGACTGTATTTTGCCATATTGCCATTTATTTTGCCTGATTTACCTGGTAACTAATGAGCATTGCTCTCTTTAGAGTCAGATTATGTGAAGATGCAGGCTCCTCTCCGAAGGAGAAGAGAGGGTGGAAAATCAGCAGAATGGTTTTATGAGTTTTGTTAGTTCTGCAAGTACAAGGTGGCCTTTAAACTTTCATTAGTTATATTCTAGTTAACAACGACACCAAAATGCTCTCGTTACACTATATAAGTCTTCTTCATGCCACAGAGTGGACCCACTCCAAGAACTGCATGTCTTTCTTTGTGCTGGGGGCCCCAGGCCGGGACACAGTCCTCCACATGGGGCCTCATGAGGGCAGAGCAGTAGCATCTACTATAGCATGATTGGTTTCTTCTAACAAAAATTCATCTGTTCACTTGTCATACTTTGTACACCCAGTTAACAAAGCTAGTTTGGAATATATTGCAGGGTTTATATGATACTGTTGAAATAACAGAAGTACCAGTGGTTGAACTAGATATCCAAAGGGTAACATCAAAACCTGCATGTCAACTGGCATTCATTTCAAACACAAAAAAACACTGCCCTGGTTGCCTTTGCAGTCATACTAAAAATTGAGAAAAAACAAACAAAACCAAAAAACAATTAATGCCCAAACAATTCATTAGAATATCCTCTTATTTTAACTAATCATTTAACTACATGGCTGCTATTGTATCTTCCAGCTCTATTAAAATGCTTTGTTTTCTATAGCATGTCATTATAGTAACAATTAATTGAAGGCACTTAGCAACACTTTAAAATTTACAAGTATTAGTCAAAACTACTAGATATGACCTTGCCAGCAAATATATGATTAATAGTAAGTGCATGCTTATCTAAATGGAGGTACTCATATTAGCAATCTTTTTTTGTCAAGGGTTGCAGGTCCATGATCAGGACTGAATATTCATTTTGTGTGACAATTTCATTAGCATTTTAGCTCCACCATTCGTAAGTGAAGTGTCTTTAATGTATTAAAATATAATATTGGTTTCATATTATGTTCTTTGGTATTTGAGGAAAAAATAAGGTAG
>PPHD01026153.1:0-11550 GCA_002909625.1 Bambusicola thoracicus
CACAGATCCAATGGGGAGGAGTGTTGTGACCATCCTGCAGCCTTCCCGTTTGGTTTCCCCTTTTTCACCCTCCCGTAGCGCTGCTGCGGTCTTGAGAGCATCCTGTGGGGCTGGAGGGGCTGTTGTGCTCGCGTGGCAGCAGCTCTGCTGGACCTGCTGGGATTGCAGCGTGCTGAGATGGGAGATGGCACATGCTCTGGGCCAGCCTGGCTGTGGCGGTGTCCTCCTGTCCCCCAAAGGGCCTTTTTGCATCCCGTGTGTGTTGTCTCTCTGCAGGGGAGGAGGGGGGCAGCGGTGGGTGGCTGTGCTCGGAGCAGGATCAGTGCTGCAGGCAGAGCTGTGCAGTGAGAAGCCCCAGAAAGAAGGGATGTGGCTGTGGGTATCGGGGCATGCAGGCAGCCCTGGGGGCTGAGCAACACAGAGGTGGGTGGAAGGAAGTAGGGGAGAAAGCCCTAAAGGGAGTGCTGGTCTGGGGGGTCTGCTGTGCCTGTTTCCCTGCTGAGATGCTGTGCTGGGCTGTGACTCATTGCCCAGGCCCAGAAATCAGAGCAGAAGGCACTGGAGCGTGCTGCCAGCACGCTCAGAAGAGCAGCAGTTGGATGGTGAGTCCCAGCGATGGCTGTGCTCAGTGCTTTGCTTGTTGGGAGCCCACGTGGCCCTGCGTGCAGCTGTGCCCTCTCGGGGGGCTGTGGGCACGTGGCCACCCCCTGCCCTTGCTCCTGGGGCGTGCAGACCTCACATGGCTTCAGCTCTGGGCATCCTGGCCTTGATGCTGCCGTTTGCTCTTGGTAAGCACCTGCATTTTCAGCGTGCAGGAAGGCTGAGCTGATCACCCCACAGGGAGCAGAGCTGCTCTCCCGCCTCTTCTTGCCACGGGGCAGCACTCACATGCATTTCCTATCCATCTTCCATGCTCTCCAGAAAGTGTCTCACTCTGCTTCTGCTCGAGTGTATGGTGGAGGTGCCAAGCTGTGATCCAGAAGGACCTGCATGCATTGGGGATGTGGCCAAGTTCACTCTCCCTCTGGTGCGTAGGTCCCTGTAGGTTTGTATGGAAGCCCAGATACAGCTCCTTCCTCATTCTTTCTCCTTGCAGCTCGGTGTGTACAGCCCTGGTGCCCGTAGTTAGGGCAGTGTCTGGGGTGTGGCTTGGGCCTGGCTGGAATTTGGAAGGAGGATATGGGGTGAAGGGAATGGGGAGCGCTCCTTGGACCACGAGAAAGATCAGCACATAGTTCTGTCCCCCTGTCGGTGTTTTAATAATAATAAGAGGACCTGGTAAGGACTTTGTGGTATCGTGGTCATGTATGGCTTTTATAGGATATTGCAGTAGTGATACGTGTTGGGATGCACTAAAAGGACCATCAGAGGTTGTTGGATGGAGAGATACATGGTTAAAATTTCTCCTCTCCCACTCCTCTTGCGTTTTTTCTCTTCTTAAAACTACTTGAATTAACTCTTTCAGTTGCAAATCTTGCTGCCTATACCACCGAGTCGTCCCATCTCGTGACCACGGCCACTTGCATCCCGCTGACCCCAGTTCTGGCGCCCAGATCCAGGTGCTCCAGCCCATGTGAAGCTGACACAGGAGAGCTGATGGTGGGGCGAGAATCGCAGCAGCTCCATCCTGGTGCTGTGGACATCCCTCTCAGTTCCAGATAACTCATTTTGATCTGAACTTCTATGCTGGTACCCGCAGCAGCTCGCAGTGTTGAGCCCACCCTGCTGCTCGTGGCTCTGCTCCCAATGGCTTTCTAATAAGCTTAAAGGGGGGAGCGTGCAAGCTGTCCTGCGTGTTTGTGCCGTGCCCTTGCAGTGTCACATCCTCCATTGCTTCTGGGCATGCTGAGGTCAAACTGATGGAGCTGTGGTGCTGCCTTGGCGTGTCTGGGTCTATTGGAGGGCTGTGTTGAGGTGTAAAGCAAAGGGACCTTTTCCTTTGCAATTAGCAGGATTTGTTACGCGCTCATCCGACTGCGGTTGCAAGAAGAGGAAAACCTCGTGACGTGATTAACTCGGGATTAGCCAAGGAGCAGGGCAGAGCTGGCTTCAAATTGCAATTAATTACCGCAGCAGCAGGAGGATCAGAGCGGTGCGTCCGCACTTATTGGGGTGCGCATCCGCCAACGTCCGGCCTTGTGGGGCAGGGAGAGGAGCTGAGCGCCGTCCCCGATGCCTTCGACCAGGCTGAACGTTTGCCAGGTCACGCTGTGCTGCTCCCACGTTGCCTGCGGGCGAGGTTAATTCCGGCACGGCTTTGATTTCTTTGTCTGCCTTTGGGATGGGAGCCATGGGTGGTCAGCGGGAGGATGGCATAACAGCGTTTGCAGTGCCATCCCCTGTTGCCACGTGACGATGCCAGTCGTCAAACTGATGCGTAAGGGCAAGCTTCAGGCTGGGAGCACCACGCATAGCACAGCCCTGGGCACCCGCACAGCTTGCCTGTGCTGCTGGGATAAGGCTTATCTTAAATGTGACTATTCTAAGTTTCATTCTAAGGGTTTTTTTGACGCTTAGCAAACCGAGAGGTTGGATAAATGATCGATGACTTACTCGGAAACGCTTACAAAACAAAGCCTAAAAATAAGGAAGGCGTGCTTAATCATTTCTGAAAGTAATCTCTTCCGTGAGCTGTCATTTGGGATTTCTCAGGGGCAGCAGCTTTAGCCAGCCTGGTGGAGGGGCCCAGTGGTCAGGGCAGGCACCTGGTGGGTGCATCGCATTCTGGCTGAGCTGTGTTAGCATGAAGCCAATGTGTGCAGATTAATCTTCAGGGCCGCTCCTGAAGCTCCATGACTTTCTCTTCCTTCCCCGTTTAACTGAGACCACTCATTGCATCAGGAGCTCTGATTTAGCTGGGGGTGTCGGTGGTGGGGGGGGTTAATGAATCACTGTCTGGGGCTGTGATGTGTGGAAGTGTTTTGATAGGCAGATTTCCTGCAGCAGAGCCATACTGCAGAGCTGTGTCAGGCTGCTGTCACCGCGGCTTCTTCCCTCAGCAGCACAACAGACGCTGCTATGAACCTTTTCAAGGCTCGGTGACGGCTCCCAGCTTGAAGTGCTGCGCTGAGGAAGGGCTTTGTTAGCACTCTCATGCTGCAAGATGGGCTGTGAGATCTCCGGGGGAGCCCACGCGGTGTGTGCATCGCACCAGGGCTGAGCCAGGCGGGTTTGTCCTTCTGCCAAGGCCCAAGGGTTGGGCCGTCCCCAACAGGGATGGCGAAGGGAATGGAAAGCTGTGGGATTTGAGCAGGGGAGGCAGAGGGCAGGGAGGTGGTTGAGTTCTTTCTTTGATGGAAAACGTGCCCTGCCTTCCCCTCGAGGTCCTGCACTCCGTCCTGCGTCACCGCTCCGAGTCCTGCCTGGGCTGCTGCTATTTTTGCTCGCTTCCTCCTGAGTCTCTTCAATCTGATAATCTCCTAATCTCCAGCTCCCAGCAATTCCTCTGCAGTCGTCTCTGCTTTATACCTGGCTTACATCTTGGGAGAGGTCTCTAAAATAGCCGCTGACCTCGTTGGCTGGTGCGTGTTAAGAAATAGGTCCGGATGGCGGCCGCAGTCTTCTCATTCCCTAAATTCTTGTCATTGTGATGGGGAGAGGCAATCCTCCTGCAAGCTGCTGTATCTGCCTCTTGTACAGCATCCTCACAATTGACATTCCTTTTCACCACCAGATCTCGAGTCCCTTCTTACCCTTGGGAGTAACACCCCATCTCGTTTACTAAATAACCTACTTGGGAAGGGCAGGCACTTGCAGGTCTTTGGGCATGATACAGAGCCCACCGTGGCCCTCAGTGCCACATCTCCATAGCTCCTGAGCACCTCCATGGATGGGAACTCCTCCAACTCCTGGGGCAGCTGTGTCAATGCGCTGCTGCTCTTTGGAGAGTATATTGTTCTTAATATCTGACCTGACCGTCTCCTGGTGCAGCTTAAGGCCATCCCCTCTTGTCCTGTTTCTTCTGGGATAGTCATAGACATGAATAACTTTGGGTTTGGAGTTCTGGGATAGCTTTAGGAGGAAAGGGTCCTCTTTTGTCATTTGTTTTTGTAGCGTTTACCCTGGGTACTTCAGACCAAAAGACAACCTGCTGGGTTTCCTAAGATGTTCATGTGTCCGTTCCTTCATCACTTGTTCATCGGTGAGGGCTGATGATTGATGAGGGCTGGGATTGAGCATCAGGTGAGGGCTTCTTCGGGGAGACACTGTGATTATTGGGTTCCCAACAGGGAAACAATGCTACCCACTTTGGAGGAAGCAGAAGAAGCAAGAACCAAAAACTCCCTTTCTTGTAATGATCCCCTTCACCTGCTGGAGCTTTGAGCAGCCTTATGGCTCGCTGGGTGCTGGAGAACCATGGGGCTGTGGCACTGAGGGACGTGGTCAATGGGCACAGTGGGGTGGGTTGGGGTTGGACTTCGGGGATCTGAGAGCTCTTTTCCAACCTGAATGATTCCATGATTCCTTCCCCAGACGCCATCCGTTTAGATACGGATGCACTGCTCAAAGTAAATAAGGGTTGTTGAATACTTTCTGTTGGAAGAACTAATGCAGGGGTGCAGGCATCGATGGGCAGGAGCCTGGTGGGGATTCTGCTTGGGGTTTTCTCCCTTCCGGTGGCTCTGATTTGCTCTCCTCTCCTGTGGATGAGTCATGGACACTGTTTCTGTAGCAACACTGCAGCCAAGGAGGGGGGGATAAAGCTGTTGCCATGGTGCTGGATGGGCAGGAATTCTGCAGAAGGAAAACACTTAATAATTAACTTGCAGACAGACTCAGCTCCAGACTTGCCTTTGTGCTCTGGGGAAGGTGCCCTGGGCTCACAGGGAAAGGCTTCAGTGCCATTTTCAGTGCTGAGGGAGGAAGTCCTTGCATGGGATGAGTGTTGGTAGAGGGAAGAGGCCGTGCTTTGTCTGGAGAATGGGGAGATGGTGCGGGGAGGGGGATCCTGCTCCAGTCAGCACAGTCGGCTTAGTGCCCCTAAAGCTGCTTAGTGCTCGCGTTCTGCCAGAGGGCAGTTTTTAAAAAGGCAAAGCCTCTTACCCTGAGAAGGCAAGGATTTGGTGCAGGTGCTGACTGCTCTCCATGCCCCAAAGGAGAAATGGATCCAGAAGCAATTGGCACGAAGCTGGGGAAAGGTGATGACCTCCGAGCGCTGGGCAGCACGAGCACGCGGCGCTGGGACTGCCTTCGTAGGCACCAAAGCCTTCATGTCAGCCTGCTTTCTTCTGCAGATTACCTATGCACTCCAGAGGAAAACGTTTACAAGATAGACTTCACCAGGTTTAAAATCCGGGACATGGAATCGGGCACGGTGTTGTTTGAGATCACCAAGCCAGCAGCATCAGGTGGGTGTGCACACACAGTGCTGCCTTTGTGAACAAACCAGTATCAACACCCGCTTCCTTTTGCCTTTTCTCATCCCTTTTACTCAGTATGTCCCCCAAACAGGAGAAACTCTCACCTGCAGGAGGGCTGGGTTCCCAACCTGCAGCAGAAACACTGCTCAGGTGTTCCTTTGTACCAATACGGAGGGCAGAATTAATTGCTCCTGCAGTATGACCTCCATCTGTGATGAGAAAGGACAGATGGATGTTGTAAATAGAAGCAAAGGAGGTCAGCATGTGTTGGCTGCTCATCAGCTGGAGCCCATCAGCTCATGTATGACTGTGCAGATGATGTCCCTGTGTTTAATAGCCCTTATTTCTTGAGCCCATGTAACAATGTCTTGAGCCAATGCAGAATCTCCTGTGTCCTATGGCAAGGAGTCTCCCTGCTTAACATCATGCTGTGGTTAACACTGCTTTTGCTTTGGACCTACTGCATACTAACTTCGTTAAGTATCCTCTATTCAACTGTGAACAGATAATTTCTAAAGCTCCCAACGTATAACCTCTTTCAAAAGCCAGACTGTCACCTTTCCCCAGTAAGGAAAATCAGGATTGGAATCTCTAATGGATAGTTCATAGTACTTCGTGTGTCCTTTAGTTTGCTGGCAGAGCCTCAAACGTTCACCTGTGAATCTTTTTTGCTCATAATATATGTTTTCTTAGTTAAAATACACAGTCATGCTCATGCAGGCTCTTCACAGAGGGCTCTTTGTGTGCTCGGTGCTCTGCCAGAAGGACCTTTTCAGTTCTTTGTTGTTCAGGGGAACCAATTTCCAACTCTGCCAACTCAATGGGAATGGCCCAGGCTACAGAGAGAGGGCACAGCTTTGCCACTGAGGCAGAGGAATAAACCACCCAATGAGGAGCACACCACCAGCTTCCACAGTAGGATTGTTAGGAAGGAATGTTGTCCCAAGGCAGCCTTTGCTTTGCACTTTTGCAGAACGTGAGCACAATGACAAGAAGGACGTGGACCCCAACGCGGGGCGCTTCGTGCGCTACCAGTTCACCCCAGCCTTCCTCCGGCTGCGCCAGGTGGGGGCCACGTAAGTAACTGCTCCTTGTGCTGCTTGGTTTTCCTCCTGGGATGTGTAAAAAGGGGCTCCTGCTTGTTGATCCCACCGGGAAGTTGAGTTGATTTAATAGGGCCCGTTTGTTGGGATGGGGATCTCCCAACCTGTTTGCTGGATGGCTTTGCTTCCTCCATCCCTTTAGCTTACATAGAACCACAGAATCATTCTGGTTGGAAAAGAGCTCTCAGATCCCCAACCCACTCCACCGTGCCCACAGCCCTCAGTGCCACATCCCCACAGTCCTGAACGCCTCCAGGGATGGGGACCCCTCCACCTCCCTGTGCAGCTGTGCCACCGCAGCACTGCTCTTTGGAGAAGAATTTTTCCCTAATATCCCAAATGTTGCTTTCTGGCCCCCCAGGACCAGGCAGGTGGGCTTCTGTGTCTTTACTAGATATTTTAGAGGCATATGTGTCACTACATGGCAGCTCTTTGTTATCTTTGCTTTTCTCTGCATTCACTGAAGTTTAAATTCAATCCAATTAAGAGCGCATGCCCGTTGCTATTATGGCATTAAGTTCATGGTACTCTACTGACCACTGGTTAGAGCTCCTAGTATAAACCTACTTTATTCAGGTGTTTAGAAGTTGGTTTGCAGTGTGATAGTCCCTATCAGCCCCACATGTGTGTTTCTGAAGAACTGATGTACGTTACTGCTGCTCTAGGTTGAAATTCAGCATGTCATGTGTAACTAATGCCTACCTTTCTCTAAGGGGTCGTGGCTCATGGTAGAGAGAAACTTAAATATAGTGCTGGTTCTAACTTCTCCTCCTTTATAAAGCAGAATAGGACCAAAGAAGTCTGTTCGCACATCTGCTTTTTAAATACCCATCAGAAGAATTAAACAAGCTTGAATGGCAATCCAATGCAATAAGGAACTCGCAGCGATTGACATAGGGATGCTTGAAAGCCTTACTTGAGCAGAAAGCTCATTTCTCTCTCATTCTTCCTTCCCAGGGTGGAATTCACAGTAGGGGACAAACCCATCAATAACTTCCGCATGATTGAGAGGCATTACTTCCGCGATCAGTTGCTGAAGAGTTTTGATTTTGAATTTGGGTTCTGCATCCCCAGCAGTAAGAACACATGTGAGCACATCTATGAATTCCCACAGCTCTCGGAGGATCTCAGTAAGTTCAGTTACTGCGATGCTATCTCGTGTGATTTAGTTCTGGCATCAGTGTGCCATCTGCGTAACCTGATATTCTTTTATAACCTCTCATCTTGTATGTCAGTAACCTCGTCCTCATACTGCAGCCTATGGAAATGATTGGCTGCTGCTTGCTTATTGTCACACCATGAGAGATTCCTTTTGCAGTGTTTTGAGGATAGGTAGAGCCCTTAGATGTTGTATGGTGCCTTAACATATTTGCATTATGAGTTCCTTAAAGGAGCCTTCCAACAAAGTCTACAAGAAAGACAGTGCAGCCTGTTGTCTCAGCAGGGCTTCTGTTTAACACAATTGATTTCTTTCCCCTGCAGTTCGAGAGATGATCCTCCATCCATACGAGACACAGTCGGACAGTTTCTACTTCGTAGATAACAAGCTGGTGATGCACAACAAGGCAGATTATTCATACAGTGGAGGACCTTGAGAGCGGGACGGACAGCCAACCTGGGCTGGCCTTTGCTTTCCAATTGAAGTCATCAGGGACACCAACACTTTCGGTTCAGTTGCCTACAACGTCAGCTGGACACGGATCCACAAACCAAGGACTCTGCCACAGTAGGAGTTTCATGACCCAACTGGCCAGCCTCATCTCTTGGAGCAGACCCAGATCTTCAGAGCTCTGAGCGGTTCTACGATGCTACGTGAACTTTGGGTACCACTTCCCTATGTTCTTCAGGTGTCTGCCCTCAATATGGCCTTGTGGGACCTGTGGGGTTTTGCCCTAATTCTGCAGATTTGTCTGCTTGCCCTCACGTATCCTTTGGGACACGATGGTTTCAGAGAATGCAATCTGAGAAACCGTGTGAGTGGACGGATGCAAGTGCGGAGTTTTGGTTGGTTGGCTCTTGTTGTGAATGCTTCAAAAGCACGGCCAGTTTTAGCCTGTACATCCAGCTGAAAACCTTACAAAATCAGGTTTCATCTTTTGGATTATTGCTCTAAATAAGCATCTCATCCCTTTGTTTTGCTCCTTCTGTATCGTGTTTTCTAAATCAATGAAACATGCAGTGAAGACCAGTAGTTTCATCAGGTTCTGTCCTCCTGCATTTCAGATGGAAGAACATAGTGTTGGGTGTCTACCAACCCTCTAAACATCCTCTATTAATTTCAGTTCCTGCAAACTGAATCCAGTAGTCTGGTTAAAAAAAAGAAGCATTTTAGCTTTATGTAACACTTCTACGTAGCTACCATTCAGCCTGTCCGTGCTATATGTCATACATGTCTGTTTTCTTTAATCTATGCTCAACACTGAAACAAGGGCTTCAGCAACACTCGTTAGAGCAACACTAATTCATCCAAGGCAGTCAGAAAGTGTGGAATGTCCAATCTCTCGTTTGTATCTGAATTTGAAGTATGTTACGTCAGTGTTTTCCCTTTGTTTTGCACTGGGTATGAATACAGGTGAGGCAGCAACTCTAATAACGTCAGGCTTTAAGCCCTCTCTGTAAGAAGTTTAAGAACAACCTTGCACAAGTTTCTCAGGATGCACTTCTTAGGAAGATATTAGTGCAATGAAGTAGCAGTGTCAATAGAATAGTGCATGCAAAACCAAACCTGAGAAGGTTGTGTAGGGTTAAAGCTTCCCCCCTTCATTTTTGCCCAATTGCCTGTTGTCATGAAACCCTTACTCTAAAGATCAGTGATACTTAAAAAGAGGAAAAAAAAAGGCAGTTGCAGTCTGTAGATATTCCTATAAATACTTGATGTCTCCATGTCTGTTCGTGTGAGTTGAAGTGGAATGTTACATGTTAGCCTCAGATACGTGTGGTTGTGCTAATTTTTATAAACTACCATTTCCAGTCGTGATGAACCTCTTTTTGGTCACAGCTTGAGTCAAACAGGAGAACTACAAATGGCTGCAGATGTAGTGTAAGAGCAGGGAGGCTGTGTGCTGTTATTGGGTCGAGATCACTGTCAGGTGTGTGAGCCTTTCATAGCATCACAGAATCCTTCGGGTTGGAAAAGAGCTCTCAGATCCCCACGTCCAACCCCAACCCACCCACCGAGCCCACTGATCACAGCCCTCAGTGCCACATCTCCATGGCTCTCCCACACCTCTAGGGTTGGGGACTCCTCCACCTCAAGGATTCCATTTTCTAAAGAAAATACAATGAGTTTAGGTTACATTTTTTTTTTAAGGTTGAAACCACTGTTTTGGCACAGCTGCTATCAGTCAGTCATTCTTATCACGATGAGGCTTGTATTTATTGCTGCTTTTTGTCAGTAGCATATGAAACTCAACACCTTGCCTACGGCTGTTTGAGGGTTGCAAAGAATTTCCTCGTTATTTGTATTACGCTTTGAGCTACAGATCAGCAAGTTTTATAGCACAGTAATGACTGAAGCTGAGAATAGCTCCAAAAGTCTGTGTCATTCCCACCCTTTTTTTTCTTCATCTTTATATTCAATGACATTGTGCAAAGTTGAGCATTGAATAATTTGGTTTTGACTCTTGAATGAGCAAATTGAAGACAGAAGGGTGTCTGTAAGTAGCACCCTATGCAGTTGTAGGCGTTGCTTATTTGTTTTAATTACTCCTATCTCTCAGCACTTTCCTGCTTTTTAATAATAATGTCTACTAATGGTGCTTGGCCAGAATTGCCAGTCTTACCTTTCAAACAGCTCTGTTGTCTTCGTATATTCCCACATTTTGGTGCAGGCTCTTATCAGTCTTGGGTTATCCAACTAGGCATCCTCTCTGTATGGGACCAATGTGCAAATCGTTGTTTGCTGAGCTGAGATAGTCGTGTTCTGGTCCCTTTTAATGCTACCTTCTCTTAAGTCTTTAGGAGTTCAAAAACAAAAGTAATTTCATAAAAATAATGCTGTAATCAGCTCAATAGGTCCCTGTGAGGAAAGAACGTAAAGAGAGTTATCTTTTTCATAATGGTTCCCAACAGTTTTGTTGAATGGACTTTCCGACGTCCTGCGTTGTGTGGCTAAACAGAAGACAAACTACCCACTGCTGATCTTCATCCCCCAGTCTGTTGGCTGTTCTGGTGATTCAGGTTGGATGGGTCATAATTTCAGGCTGATAGGAAATTCAGTGTGAGTCATATGGGAGATATTTTACTGTACGTATTCATTGCCTTCTAACGATAGGAATACTTTAAACCAGGAGAAAATCGTGGGGTGTTTTCCATAACATCAATTCCAACCTATTGAGCTTCACCTTTTCAGGATTGTTCCCTTTCCATTTATTTCTCTCTCTATTTTTTTTTTGAAGCCTCCACAATTTCCTACAAATGAATTCCTATTCCTAAGCCAAGGGTAACAACAAGACTTACCTGTGGGATATGCAATGGAGGTTCTTCTGTGTTTCCCACTGCCACAGTTCTCCTTATGGCTCCGTTCCACATGTTTGCATTTATTTAATATCTCCACTCACACTATTTACAAACATGGAAATTACTGACCAGGAGGGAGTTTCCTTTACACTGCTGCATAACCAGGTGGAAATCTACATTGTTGACTTGGGGCACGATGCTTTTGCCCAAAAGCAGCACCAGAATGATGCTGTTATTTTTCTCATTTTTAAAATGATTTTAATTACTTAGCACTGTGGCTCTGTTTGAATGAACCAGCGTGGAAAATCGGGTTCTGGCTTTCTGAATGAAAAAGAAAGAAAGCCACATGAAAATCCAACCAAGGTTATGTTAGCGGGGACTCATCGTCTCCCATCATGTGATGTCGACTGGATGTGTACTGATAGTGAACTGCTCTTAGATAAAGAAGTGGGTGCTCATGATGTCCTTGTTTAAAAAAAAAAGAAGAATAGGGAAGTTATAACCCAAACTTTCTTATTTTATTTGAAATTCATTCAAATCTCAGAGTTTGCAAGGAAGGACAGTGGTAAAAACGTTTGTGGTTGGCTGCATGATCCAGTAATCCACAAGCTTTAGAGGGAGAAATAGAA